>JAANSK020256907.1:0-12710 GCA_011763485.2 Isoetes engelmannii | reverse complement strand
TATATCCTTTGCTTCACATTTTGATCGACGAACGAACCCACAATAATCTTGATCTAAAATGATGTGGAAGTCAAAGTTCTTCGAATCAGGAACAACTTCTTTGATTTCTAATATGTTGGCTCTCAGCATGGACGATCATATACCAATGCTTGCTTTGTCCTTCAGATGGCTTAACAATTTCTGAACATCGGGTTTTAGGTACACCCATTTGGTCTTTGTCTCTAGAACCCCTGCATGAAAACGAAGAGCAGCACGGTATTCTGCTTTGGAGAAGGTCTTCAAAAGAACTCCATTCAGGCCGAAGAAGATTAGAAATTTTTATTGGAATTGGCTTCTTCTCTATACAATGCACAGTTGAAGTTAGCATTCAAATTTAATACTTTTGCGCTATGCGCGAGACATCCTAAAAGACTGGTTCAAATATAATACTTCTGCGCTACGTGCTAGACTTTCTAACTAATTTGTCAGATATGAAAACAATTTATCACATCTAGTATATACAACGTACAAGGAATCGCGCTGCGCGCGAGATAATGTACTCATGTGTGGCTTGTGAAGTTGTCTCCTCTTCCTTCCTGGATGTCCTATCTTCGTCAGGTCTGATAGGAATAGTGTCAGTTTGTTCAGGAAAAACAAAAGCATTCTAGCTGGTTTGTGGGTTTACCTCAAGTTTTTCCCCTTCTTCTAACACAGCCTTAGCCAACCTTTCTTGTGTTTGAGGATCCATTTGTGGTGGAGACTTCAGTGGTGGAGTTTTAGAGCCACTCTCAGATTCTTCTGAGTCACTTTCTTCATCAGAGATAGTCTCTTCAGAATTGCCATCCTCTGCCTCTGTCTCCTCCTGTTCAAAGCCTTTTTTTTTGTTTCCTTTGATGTGACCTTCTTAGTCTGCTCTTTTTTCTGATGTGCTTTTCCAATCCAGGTCATGCGAGTTTTCTCCACATCAGGATAATACAGCTCCAAGAACTCTTTCTACTCCTCAGTGGCCATCCAGCTTTGAATTTTCGCCCATTGGCTATAAGAGCTTCACGGCCAATCCTCCCGTTGACGAAGCAGTCACAGACTAAGCCTCCCTTGGGTACAAATATATCCATTAGGTAGAAGGCTAAGTTTGAGCTCAATCCGTAATTGTTCACTGCACCTTCCTTCAGGACAACATGCTTGTACTCTAATTCTTTTTCACATTCCTCCTCAGTTAGGTTGGAGGTAAGCTCATCGGTCTATTGGTAATTGTCCAAGCTAAGCTTCTCTGTAAATATGAGTAACGGCTCAGAAAGCTTTTGGGAACTACTCGTGTGTGCAACATACACTACATTTGATACTTTATTTATGATCACATAAGTGATCATTGTTATGCCATGAATCACATTACTCTTCTTATCAGGCATCCCATCTATCGGCACGCCATGTCTTACACTTATTTTGGCATCTATCTGTGTGGTAGCCTGCAGGATCTTTGGATATCCTCTGCAAGATCTTACAGAAACACAAGTTTGATGTATTCTTTAGTGGTCTGCTTGAGACAATTTGAGAGCCTGGAGAGGTAGTAGTCTATCTCCTGATGATAAGTTCGACAGTCCACCACAAACAATGAAGTTGTCTTCGGAATAGTGTGAGTGGCAACAACAAGAGAACCCTGACATGGCTTGACCATGTAGGTTTTGGAGATTGTATCAGGAATATTCAAGTCATCACTGACTGCACTTCAGCTCTGCAAAGACTTTTGCTGGTAGATGGTCTGGTGTTTCCTTGTTTCTGAACTTATATGCCTGAATAAATACGACCACTTTGAGTACTTGAGCAGGTCCTCATCATATATCTTCATCATGTCTAAGATAGCTTATTCAGATAAGTTGGTTATTCTAGAAATCTCGATGAATTCCTTCGAGATGGCCTCCCTTATGACACGAAGGTCTTTCATGGACTTGCAAGCCTTTGGAAAGATGCTACATCTTTTATCTTGGAGACCTTCTTCACAAAGACCTGTCCATTTAAGACTCACTGGAGCACCTTGAGAATTTCATCCTCCCTTAACCTCTGTGTACTCCTCAGGTCTGTGATAGTGAAATCTCCAAGGGATCCCTTCTCAGGTTTGCCTGATTCTCCTACAAGCAACCCTGCTGCCCATCCATTCCATACCTCATTCCATTTATCCCACACATGATCAGGACTGAACACTATGTAGTAGGAATCGGAGGGTCCTTCCTTGGACTTCTTCTTTTTTGTGCTAGCTTCCTCATCCTCATCCTCCTCTGTAACTTCTTTATTTTTCTGTATGATGACTTTGATGATCATCTTTATCATTTCTTCATAAGAATTATCCTTCTTCTTCCCCTACTTCTTTCTTTTGAAACTGGACTGCATAGGATATTGTCCGAGATAAGAAAAAACTGCAAGTTAGTACCATTTCGATGTGCATGTCACGCGTAGCGCGAGTACTCTAAAGCAAGATAACAAATATTTTACTCGCGCTATGCGCGAGACTGCAGACCATATATTGCAGTCCATGTATGGGCTGCAGTCTCGTGCGTAATGCGAGTAAATTTAAAAAAAAAAAAAAAAAAGAGAGAGAACAAATAACAAATAACTTACTTACGAGTTGTACTGTACCACCCTTGCAATTGTGTTCAAGTATGCACTTATTGTAGTCAGTGCAAGTTGAGGTGTGGCACTAAGAATTCGACACTGCTTGTAGCTGAAATGCTTCTTGCATTCTTTGGCACCTATTTTATCATTTTTCTCTATAAGCGCCTTGGCTACCTCTACTGAATGTTGTCCATCAATGACAATGTAGCGAATTGTGTCGCTCTTCTTCAAGTCATCCCATGTCTTCCTTGGGTATGGTTGTCATTAAGTATATCCCATGATAGAACATCAACATGATTTGGTACTGTGGTGGAAAATTCTACCATGGAATTATGTATCCTCAGGGCATGTTTGGGATCAAAGATCCTGGATATGAAAGATGCTCTGGGTGATGTCATGAGCTTGTCAATGGCTATTCATCTGGTGAGGTCTAAGCCAAGTGGATACCATTGCTTGAACTTCAACAACTTGTTATGAGCATCCACCTTCGATTTCTTCTGACTATCTGTTTCCCTCACTGCCTTTGGCAATGTTACAAGGGGCAAGGACTTTGACTCAAGTGGACCACCACTACCACTGAAACTAGATATGTAGAAACTTGAAGATGGTTTCTTTTGCAAGCTTCTTCGAACTACAGACACACCTTCACAAACAGACTGGATCGTATGGCCTGATCCTTGAAGAGGCCATATTTTGTAACATTGTCTGCTGTCTTATCTGGCCTGAATCCGTCTATACTTGCATTGTACTTGAAAATGCTATTGGTCTTCTTCACGGTCTTCTCGATTATGAAGACACAGATGGTGTCTTCCATCTCCTCGTACGAAAGGACCATCTCATTTTTTTTGAATGCCTCGTCCCTGTTCTCCCTTGAATGCAGGGCCACATCATACTTTGAGCTTGCCCTGAGCACTATAACAAAGCATGCAGACCCCTCAGGCAAAACTGCCTCTTGCTGTCATCAATGAGCTTGATGCTTAGAGTCCGATCTATCTCCTCAGTTTCATCTTGTACAACCTTGGGGTCCTTCTTGCTTTTCTTTGTTGGTGGGGTAGTTGATGTAACTAGCCCTCTTGATCTCTTGGGAGTTGCAAAACAAGTATCAAGGTTAGCCATTATTTAATGATTTCTCTATTTAGGTAGTAAGCAACATGCATCAATGACTCGTGCTAAGCACGGCAAATTAAGTGTGAAGTTCTTTTTATTTGATCTACATTCATTTAGTATATGTGCAATCTTTCATGATTCGTAGGTAGCGCGAGTCAGAGGAAAAGTGCTACACTTTTTCGCACTATACACGAGATTAAAATACAGTTTGACATGCACGTCATTTCTGAAATGTATGTGGCCTTCTCGCGCTAAGCGCGAGAATCTCTGATGCACAGTTTGAAGAACTATTATGTAACTATGCATCAGAGCTTCTCGCGCTCACATACATTTCAAAAATGACATAGATTTAAAAGAGATAAAATAAGACAAGACAGTAAGACAAGGCAGAGAGACATTACATAGAATATATTTTTTAATGCTTTTAAATAGAGGTATAGGCATAAGATAATAGCAAATTAAAACAAAATCGAACCATATGTGAAACAGGCTGAAGCAGATAAAAAAGTAAGTTGCAGACTACTTGAGATCTCTAAATAGAGTATATCTTAAGACGATTATCTCCGTAATTCTATAAGCTATTCTGCTACTATTAGATCATCTATGAAGGCAAAGTTACAGAGAAGATCTAATAGAAGCATAGTAGCTCACAGAGTTACACAGATAATCTAATAAAAACTCAAACTAATAGACGATCTAATAGAAGCATAGTAGCTCACAGAATTACAGAGATAATCTAATAAAAACTCAAACTAATAGAAGATCTGATAGAAGCATTGTAGCTCACAGAGTTACAGAGATAATCTAATAAAAACTCAAACGCAGACTAACAGATTAACAGAGTTAAAGCAAAATAAGAACAGAGTAAAAGCATAGTTTCTAACTTATTAAAAAAGAGTCATCGAGTTTCTAATCTAATAAAAACTGGAACATACTAACCTTTAGATGCCATGGTGAGGCGTAAAGCGCACCAAAAGTCTGCAATTGAGTCTGGAAAAGCTCGAGAAGCACGTGATCAGGAAATAAAATCTCCAATGCTCAAATCACTGGGGGATTTTTGCAGTCAGGCTGAAAATCAGTTAGGTAAGTCAAAATCAAGATAGCGCTCGAGAAATTTGGCTGAACTAAGAGGTCACTCAAGAAGAATGTTTGAACAGGAAGGCCCTCGAAGAAAACTCTGCTAATAGATATAAAATTGAAAAAATGACAGTTCAAATTAGAAAGTGCATTTTTGGGGTTTATTACATGGGCAATACAAGAATTAGTGGCAATTAAAACTTTATTTTATCCCTTATATTGTAAAAGAAAAAAAAAATAATAATCCCGCCGGCAATTTAAAATTCAATACCTTTTAGCCTGCCCGCAACTATCCCTTTACCCAACTACTTTTTAATCATTAGCCTGTGTATATTTTGAAATGCCCACCATTTATTGCATTCTTGGGGGTGCATTTGCTCATGATTTTTGTGTTTTCTCTCGGCACCTAGAGAAACACAAGAACTGTGTTTTCATTGGCAATTTGGGATGGAGCAAAGAAGAAAACTTGCTGAGGCTCTGAATCAAGCAAGATCTGGTAGTTCTTCTATCCAATGAGTGGATTGAGGTGCCAGAACTTGTGCAAATTAATTAACAAAGCTTTGCAAGTCGAAGAAATGAACAAGCACGCAGCAGAATTAAAATTTACCATTGGAGAAGCATGTTTCTTGTTAGCAGAAAACAAAAAAGATGTAATTGGCAAGGGCATTGTCGATAACATGGCGCCGACAATAGCATGCCATGGAGTTCCCTTGGAACTTGATTATATTCGAATTAGATTGACATACTGCTTTGCTGCTAGTCATCCATATAAAGACCACATACAGGAGCAGAAACACTAGGAGAATCAATGGGGAGTTTTTTTGCTTGGCCAACAAAACTGCTCAAAGAGGCATGTACTACAATTTTACCGTAGCAATCTTTCTCTTCATTGTAATTGCTGTAACATATTACTGTATAGAGAATAAGAGAAGCAAAGGGCATCATTATGAGTAAGGTTAGTTCAAGCATTGTTCTAAGGTTAAGAGGGATGTCTCCAAAGCAAATGTGAGATTACATGCTACTAACCTATGAAAAGAAAACATTTTCCCAATAGATGTTTTAGAGAATGAGTTAAGGAGATTGAGGTATCATAAAAGGGATAATGTAAATGATTTTTTTCAGCAATTTGATAACATTATTTTGATTTGGAAGCAGCATGAGTTCTATACACACAGCAGCAGCAGGTATTGGTGATTTCTAGGGCAGTGGCAAGCCAAGGAACAATAGCAATCTTCATAAGGACCATGGCTAAGAGCAGGACTGAAGCTGAGCGCATGTTGAAAACATAAGTGGAACAAAACAGAGTTATGGAAGAAGAGGAGACTTCTCAAGTGCTGCTTGCAAAGAAGAAAGGTAAAGAAGTAAACAAACAAGGAGGTAAACTTGGTCCATGTTTCAGCTGCAATCAATATGGTCATCTTAAAGTTGATTGTCCAAATCAAACCAAAGAACTAAACTGTTATAATTGTGGAGGACGGGGGCATTATGCATCCACCAAAGCCTAATTTTGGTAGAGGAGGTAGAGGTAACTTTGGCACTAGGGGAAGGGGACGTGGCAGAAATCAAATGGCAGAGGCAAATGTTGCAGAAGAGGTCATGCTTGAAAAAGAGAATCCAACTAAAGAAGATGAAGAGGTAAATGGTTTTGAAGCATTTTCAGCTAGCAATAACAGGCCTAACAGTGGTGCTCTATTAATTTTAGATAGTGGAGCTGAGAAAACCATCACACGCTCAACCAAAGTCTTGAAGGATTGCAAAGAAAGCTTTAATGGGCAGATCCAAGTTGGAAATGGAGACATTCAAAAAGTAGAGAATGTAGGAGTGCTGGAACTTTTCAATTTGAATGAAAAAGTAGTAAATTTGCAGAATGTATTGTGTGTACCAAGTAAGAAATTTAATATCAATTTCCCAGCTCGTTGACATGGGTTTCAGAGTTGTTTTTGAGTAGGCATATTGTAAAATTTATGAAGGAGATGAGCTAAAATTCCTAGGAAGGAGAGTAGGCAATATGGTCTAAATTCAAACTGTTTGGGCAGCATAAACCTGACAATGACACCAAATATGCAAATCTGGCATGAAAGATTAGGACATACCAAATCTCAAAAATATGGAATACATGCGGAAACGGAGATGATTAGAATGCAAGGAGACAAATACCAAAAATCTTGTTTGTGAAGGATGTCTCTTGGGAAAACATGCAAGGCTGCCATTCACAAAAGGGAAAAGGAGTTCAAAAGAAATTTTAGAACTAATTACACACTGATCTTTGTGGGCCTCTTAATGTGACAGGAATTTCAGGGAAAAGGTATTTCATCAAATTTGTGGATGATTTCAGTAAGAAGACAAAAATCTATTGTTTAAGGTCCAAGGATCGAGCTTATGAATCTTTCAAAGCATTTGTTGCTGAAGTCGAGTGTTCAACATGGAGAACAGTCAAGTGTGTACGTTCTGATCGAGGAGGCGAGTACCTGTCAAATAAGTGTAATTTTTTTTTTTGCATTAAGAAGGGAATTAGAAGACAGTATACAACAAAATGGCACTGCAGAAAGGAAGAACAAAACAATATTAAATGCAACAAGATCCGTGCTTAAGCATGCTGGTTTACCAAACTTCCTATGGGAAGAGGCAGTTAGAACTGCAGTGTTAATACAGAATAAATTACTAGCTACGGGACTAGAAGGGAAGAGTCCAGATGAAATATGGTATGGAAAATTACCAAACTTTGAGGATCATGGATGCCTAGGATACACGCATGTGTCTGAATAGTTGAGGCATAAGCTTGATGATAGATCCACAGTTACATACCTTGTGGGATATGATGAACATTCTAAAGGATATAGAATGTATAATCCAGAAACAAGGAACATAATAATTAGTAAAGATGTTACATTTGTGGAGAATGCATTGTATAAACCAAAATTGAGAATGGAGGCTGCTGAAAATAAAGACCAGGGAGGAGAGATAAGTGAACAAGCAAAATCTGATGGGGGGCACATGAAAAATACAGAAACAGAAATTGATATAAGTGATGATGAGAGTAGCATCAATGGAGACATGATAGAAGATAAGATAGAAGAGCAAACTACAAAAGGAAGAGAGCATGAATCAGAAAACATAGAAAGGTTTGATGGTCAAGAAGGATGAGGTGAAAAGGAAAAGGAAAAAAGGATGACAGAAGCTGACAAACTCATAAAGGAAGGGAAGGTAGACACAAAATTGTATAGGAGGAGAAATGATGGAAAATGTATCAGACTTAGAGCACTAACTGACACATCAGATGCATTAATGGTAATGGAAAAGGGGGTATCAGAAACTTTCAATGACGCTTTAGATAGTTTAGAAGCAGATAAATGGAAAGAGACCATGGATGGTGAGATTAGATCATTTGAGAGAACTGGAACATATGAACTTGTGGATCTTCCAAAGGGCTAACAAGCAGTAGGAAACAAATGGGTTTATAAGTTAAAACAAAATGCAGATGGGTCCTCTAAATATAAGGCCAAACTTGTAGCACAAGGTTATGCACAGAAAAAAGGTGTGGACTTTGATGAGACATACTCGCATGTAGTGAAACTTTCCATCATTAGAATGATAATAGCACTGGCTAATGCACTAAATTTAGAACTACATCACATGGATATATGCACTGCATTCTTAAATGCTGATTTAGATGAAGAAGTGTATATGAAGCAAGCCATGGGATATGGAAAGGGGAAAACACAGGTTTGGAAACTCAAGAAGGCAGTCTATGGATTAAAGCGGGCTCCTAGACAATGGTATAAGCGCATTGACAAGTTTTTGAGTGATTAAGGTTTTGAAAAACTCAGAAATGATAGGAATGTTTACATATTAAGGAAAGAAGGTGAGTTCTGCATAATGGCCATTTATGTAGACAATTTTGTACTAGCTACCAGCAACAAGGATGTTTTAAACCAGTGCAACAAGACAATGTTAAAGGCAAAATATAAGATGTCAGATTTAGGAGAACTATCTCACTTCTTGGGAATAGAAGTTTGTAAGAACATGAAAAATCAAACAATTATGTTGAAGCATAGCAAATACATAAGTTCAGTCTTAGAAAATTTCAATATGGCAGATTGCAAAGCAGTGAAGACATCAGTTGTGGTTGGAAGTAAGATATCAAAACATATGAGCCCCAAAACAGAAGAAGAAAGAGAAAGAATGGCGAAACCTCCTTACAGACAGCTAACTGGAAGTCTGTTGTATATTGCCAATAATACCAGACCAGATATAGCTTATACTGTGAATATGTTAACTAGATACAAAAATGATCCAGGTCCAAGTCATTGGGAGGCTGCAAAAAGTCTTGAGATTCCTTAAAGGGACACAAGATAAGGGAATTGTTTACTGCTCAAAAGATCTGCAACTAAAGGCTTTTAGTGATGCAGATTGGTGTGGGGACTTAGATAAAAGGAAGTCAACATCTGGCTACACATTAATGCTAGGAGGTGCACCTGTGAGTTGGACAAGTAAGAAGCAATCATCAATAGCATTGTCTACAGCTGAGTCGGAATATGCAGCAACTACATTAGCTGCCAAGGAAATAATATGGACAAGAAGAGTATTGAATGAGCTTGGAATCAGACGGGTTGAAAGTACAAGCTTATTTTGTGATAATCAAAGTTGTATAGCCATGATTAAGAATCCAGTTATGCATGAGAGGACAAAACACATAGAAATGGAGATGCATTATATCAGAGATATGGTGAAGAAAGGGGAAAGAGAATTAAAGTATGTGAACTCTGAAAAACAGCTGGCATATTTTTTTTTTCCAAAGCTTTAAACAGAAAAAGATTTTAGGATCTGTCAAATGATTTGAACATTAGAGAGTCATGAGTTTATAATATGAAAGGGGGAATGTTGGAAATTATGGCCAGAGATGTTCATATTATAACCACATGTTTGAAAGATAACACAATTGAGAATCTTCATCATGTGGACCTGATGAATAAGCATGTGTGAAAAGTTGCAGCATAAAAATACATGTACAGAATCTGTGAGCAGACATTAGTACATTACAGAGCCAATGATGAAACAAAGGGACATGAAATATCTATGGTACAAACATGCTATAGATAAACAAAGGGAGGATCATATCAGATATTTCAATGCATGCTAGAAGCTAGGAGGTACTTATAAAGTGTGGAGATTATTTTTAAGTTCATGCAATTTTTGGACGAGGGGTTATTTTTAATGGTTCCGTAACAACTATTGGAAGCGGCTATATTTAAATACATAATTTTAAGTCACGAGGGAATTGCAATGGAGGCAAGTTTCCAATTTGAATCCAAGGAAAACTTGCACGGTCGAATCAGAGATTGACGACCTAGTTGAAGGCGAGTCGGTCCAGGCACATCTGCCAGATTGATGTAATAAATTAAGGAGAATTGTACAGATGAATTACAGACTGCATAGAGGAGTACACGACTTGAAGCTCGAGTCATTTCATTGTTTAAGTGTGCTTTGGTAATGATTGAATTTCGGTTTTGAATGTTCAGTTATAACCATTGATATTTGAAAAGCTCGTATAAATAATGCACTGGTGATAAGATAATGTTTGAGTGCTCTAATAAGCAATGGTGTTATTTGAATTTGAAATGATGATCATGGAACTTGTGGAATGCAAAGCGTAAGTTAAATTTGAAATGAAATGCATTGAGCTATTCTAGACATTGTTTGTCTAAAATTGTGAATGCAAATTATCTCATTAATTGAAAAAAGCTTTTTTTTTTTTACAAAAGCTAACAGAATTTGATCTTGTTGAAAAATGTTATCATGATCTACAGCTTTCGTGAAGGCAATATCATGATCTATACAACTTTCGTGAAGGCAACTTTTGCATTTGATGAGCCACTGAAACTATATTACCGTATAACCTAAAATGGGTATTTTGGTAATTTTTGCAAAATATACGGGCATTTCGGTAATTTTCCTTAAAGTTAAATTAGAATTTACTTTTAGCTAGAGAAAGACCTAAGAAATTGATTTTTCAACAAATCGTGGGTTGTCCACGTAATCTTCGAACTTTTCATTTCGTATTTGCGGGGCCACATGTGGCAATGGTTGGAACTAAGATTTTAGAGCAATATTGTATGGAAAATCATATATACGGGTTATATATATCGGGTTTTATTGTGGGGTTGTTTTACAGCCATTGATTTCTAGAATATTCCTCTGGTTATTCTAGATGGACGGCCCACAAGGTTTTCACATAAAAAAAAATGGCGAAATCAATGGCGTCGATTGGAATCATGCTACTGGACAACAAAAACAACAATGTGTCATAAAAAACAACCATTATCCGACCCGCCGTAATAATTCTATAAACACCTAGAAAAGGAATGGCGAATAAATGAAGTGTACCTACATTGAAATCTGGTGTCACAGTAAAGGCATGGCGGGCATCTCACAGGCCATTTTCACAGAGCCCACAAACACCGACTATATAGACATTCAAGAACAAACATGATTTAAAGGGCAGCCGGCATTGCCATGGCTATTCTATAAGGAAAATTTCACGTTTGCAAGCCTGGACCGGGCAGAAAATGCTTTTGAAATCATATGAACAATGAGGAGCTGATCTACAGATGGCATAGGAAATGAAATCATATCAATTAGAATTGATTGCCCTATATCTGATGCAAAATTTCATGATAAGTTTGGAAGACTTGACCAGGTTAGGAATGCCCTAATTAGCGTACCCAACATCAAGGAAGTCTAGTATAAGCACTGCCGCAGAAAGCTGCAACCCCAGGACCAAAAAGGGGAATTGCTTCTGTTGCTCCTCCGGATCATGCCTGCTAGATCTGCTTCTTTGAATCAAACCAAGCTGGCGTTTTGGAGAAGATGAATGTTACAGATAGAGCACCTTAACCGGACATCTCCATGAAGGCGCTACTCGAATTCTCCAATGGCCTGGCTTCCCCGACACCAGCGGCATGCCCAAGCGACCTGTCTCCACATTCCGACCGCCCATGTGCGCCTTTGCACTTCCTATTCTGATACCATCGACATGCTGCTGAAAAATCCCTTGTAAGTCCAACCAAATGAAAAAGTTGGACTAAATGCCATTAAGCTCCTCAATCCGCCAAAATATATGGTTTTCCATACAATATTGCCATGAAATCTTAGTTCCAACCATTGCCACATGTGGGCCCCCAAATACGAAATGAAAAGGCCGAACATTAAGTATGGAAAACTGTATATCTTGAGCGGATTGAGGAGCTTAATGGCATTTGGATGTCCGTCGGAGAATTCGAGTAGCGCCTTCATGGAGATGTCCGGTTAAGGTGCTCTATCTGTAACATTCCTCTTCTCCAAAACGCAAGCTTGGTTTGATTCAAAGAAGCAGATCTAGCAGGCATGATCCGGAGGAGCAACAGAAGCAGTTCCCCTTTTTGGTCCTGGGGTTGCAGCTTTCTGTGGCAGTGCTTACACTAGACTTCCTTGATGTTGGGTACGCTAATTAGGGCATTCCTAACCTGGCAAGTCTTCCAAACTTATCATGGAATTTTGCATCAGATATAGCGCAATTCAGTCCCCGTCAATTCTAGTTGATATGATTGTGTTTCCTATGCCATCTGTAGATAAGCTCCTCCTTGTTCATATGATTTCAAAAGCATTTTCTGCCCGGTCCAGGCTTGCAAACGTGAAATTTTCCTTGTAGAATAGCCATGGCAATGCGGGCTGCCCTTTAAATCCTGTTTGTTCTTGAATGTCTATATAGTCGGTGTTTGTGGGCTCTGTGAAAACGGCCTGTGAGATGCCCCCCATGCCTTTACTGTGACAGTTTTGTGAATAGACAATGGTGGTTTTTTTACGACACGTTGTTTTTGTTGTACGGCAGCATGACTCCAATCGACACCATTGGATTTCGCCAGGTTTTTTATGTGAAAATCTTGTGGGCCGTCCATTGGGAA
>JAANSK020256896.1:0-12710 GCA_011763485.2 Isoetes engelmannii | reverse complement strand
ATTCGGCGAGAGAAGGGACGACCATGATCCGTGCAGAGTGCTGACATGTGTCAGTACGGCAAAACGGAGGCCCCCCCAATGGGCTCCGTTGAGAATTGGGGGTGATCCCGGAGGACGGGAAAAACACCTCCGGGATCACCCAAACCAGGGTAACATTATCCTCACCCGGTTAAAAGTATCCAAAAATAGTAAATAACCAGTCAAATTTAGCTTAAATTATTTAGATAAGCTGATTTCTGTAGTTAAAACACAAAAATTGGTAACTTATAGGGCATTTTAGACCCATGAGTCTCAGTTAGCGCGATGGCACTTATGAGATTCTCATAAGCCCGTTTGGCGCACGATGAGGGTCGTCTCACCCTTATTATCCTTCTCCACTCATTTTCTTAGATTTAATGACATAATTACACATGGGAAATGGATAACTTCATAAAATGACTTAAAATTTCTAGGGTTCTTCCTATAAATACCGGGCATTGACCGATCGAGGAGTTGTTCGTTGCGGCTCGCACCAAGCAAACAACTAGAGTCATGGAGCCAGAGCCCAGGTGCGAGCGTACCAACAGAGCAGGAGAGAGACGGACGAAGGCGGCTGAAGATCCCGCTATTCAACAACCCACCGTGCAAGAGCCACCAGCTCGGAGTCCAACCCTGGGCATCGTAATCGGTGAGCGACCCCCACGAATAAGAAGCGCAGGAAGAGCAAGAAGTTTATGCCCACGCCTTCTCCGGAACCGCTCTTCCTGTGCTTCTTTCCCCAATTTGGGGAAAGAAGCACAGGTAGAGCAAGAAGTTTATGCCCACGCCTTCTCCGGAACCGTCGAGCTCGAGCAACGGGGAGCTCGCCGCTTATGCTCGGGAGTTGAACCGCATCCGAGAGGGCTAGGGGACCTCGGGGGCTCGAGCTGACTCGAAGCCCTAATAGCAGCAGCCTCAACCGCGGCACCATGAGCCCCAAGCCGAACGGTGCCACCAAGAAGAGCAGCAGGATGAGCAGCCCAAAGAACAGGTTGCCGAACCCCCGCCCTACCCCTAACTCCAGGTACCTGAATCCAGCAGGAAGGGAAAGAAGAGGGCCGAATCACATATTCTCAGGCCGAAACAGAGGCACAAGGAGAGGATGGCTGAGTACAATAAGTTCATGGCCATGCATAAGGCCTATTCAGAGTACTATGAGGCGCACAAGAGTCCGATTTGTCGTGGGAGGCAGGCCTAAGAGGGATCTCAACCCCCTTCGACCCTGCTAGATCCTCTAGTAACTCTTCAATCAGATCTTCAACATCATCTTTTCTGAGAACAGGAACACCTCATTATGCTAATTTGCATCGTCAAAAAGCCCCTACCTTTCATGCTGGTAACCTTGTTTGGCTTATACATAGGGACCCCCCTACCTCACGTCCCTGCAACAAGCTTGACTGTCGTCGCCTTGGTCCTTATAAAATCACGGCTCAGGTCAGTGTTGTGGCATTCCAGCTCGAGCTCAACCCAGCTGTTCATCTACATCCAGTATTGCATGTTTCACAATTGGAGTCCTACACACCTACTGGATCGCGTTCCTCCGTCGCCTCCACCAGTTCGAAAGATTTTGGACTCGTAAGTTTTTGTGTCGGCTGTTATATTACTTTGTTGATTGGGAAGGATACTCTGCAAGTGTCTAGGTCTGGGAACCTATTGAGAATTTGACCAATGCTCCTGACAAGATTGCGGAGTTCCACCGATGTTATCCAGACAAGCCAAGTCCAAGTACTCCGGCTCCAGTCCTGAAGACTCGCCGCCATCGTAGGAGGATAGTGTGACGATCATATGGGGAATTTTATGAAAGCCATGAGCAATATCGCAACTGTAATATGCATATTCCTTATACAAATCTTTCTGAATCTAGACACAGTAGTTGGATTGGTGCAACTAGCTACAACTCTTGATTAGCACCACGTTCCTCCAGGGATACTAATTTCATTGTACTTTACTTTTTGATTGTCAGAAGAAAACCGAAGTGCCCATGAAAAAAGACCCTATATAAATTGACACTCCCTTCTGCCACCAGCAAATTACCTCTAATAGGCTGGGGTTAGAAGTAATATAGGTATATACTAGCATATTTCTAAAATATGCCTACCCACCAAGAGGAGTGAAGGTTTGCCCTTTTAGAGGCAACCCAAAAATCAGCTAATAGTGGGCATGCCAGCAGGGATGCCACGTCATGGCATACCAGTCAGGAGCTGACAAAGAACCGTTTTTATTTATGCCAGGCAGGATTTCCCGCCCCCGCCTAAACTTCCCTCCATAGCCCTTCTATTTAACACCTAAAATCCGGCCACATCTACATTGCTCTGTTCTGCCCTGTTCGATCGCCATAGCCAGATCTTTCGGCCATCTCCATAGCCAGTTTCCATCCCCGGACCTCTGCATCTCCATAGCCGGTTCCGGCCATTTTTTCTAGCTCCAAAATGGTGCTCGTCTTTAAGCCTGTCCGCTTCTATGGATCTGCATTGCCTCGCCCAAGAATCTACGAAAATGTTAAGTTTAACGACCACCGAGTTGATCCTCCAGTTTCTGCCAATGATGCTTTGCTCCAGTGGGCCTCTCAAGCCCACTGGTCTATGGGCGGGTCTTCTTTTCAGCGGCATAGAATGCAAGGCAAGATCGAAGGTCGTCTTGGTATGCTTAGATCTGAAAAAGAAGATGATGTTGATTCTTTGAAAGAGGAGGATGATCCTCCTGCGCCCAGTAGCTTGAAGAAAAGGCTTAGATCCGCCGCTCAGGAGCCTGAGATTACGCCCTGTCCTAGATCTGATAAGAAAAAAGGGCTTATGACAGAAGAATCAGATCATGTTCCTTGCAGTTTGTCTAGGTCTAGAAAAGAGCCAAATTTATCTACGAAAAGGCGTGGTTCCGTGAAGAAAAGATTGAGAAGGGCATTGATAACTGAAGAAGATGAATCAGAGGTCTCTTGTGCCGAAGCTTCAGAGTCTGTGCGCCGGAGTTCTAGATTGCGTGATGTTCCTAAGTATGTCTTAGTAGAAGATGAATCTGAAGGTGAGTTGAGAGAGGACGAATGCAATGCAGATGAATCCATCAAGGAAGATGAGATTCTACAAAAGAAGAGTCTGAAATCTGTCAATGAAGAGGAGGTTTTACGAAAGAAGAATCCGGAATCTGTAAATAAGGATGCAATTTTACAGGAAAAAAGTCCAAAATCTCCGAAGAAAGCTGGAAGCCCAGAAAAGAAGAGCCCTAAAGATGTTACAGAGGCTGAAACTTCACAACGGAGGAGCCCTAGAAACAAAACTCCATCCAAGAGTCCTAGAAAGGAGTAAAAATAAATGGTTCTACAGATGTTATTGCAAAGTCTGTCATATGCATTGGAGAATTTACAGTGTAAATTGTTATTTGATACTCTGTTCAGAAGTGCAACAGATATCTAGATATGACAACAGATTTTCCGCTGGCAGATCAGTGTTTTGTGCTAAGGATTGTCTTCAAGGATGAATGTTTTTCTTCATGGATAAAATGTAAAGCAATTTAAGCTCTTTTCTGTTATCAAAGAACCTGCATTTGGCAGAATTTTTCCATTTCAATTGCCATGACTTCTCGTAATAACAACTTTGATCTAAGTTATCATTGTTCGGATTCTCCTTAGAAGGATGTGTTCCTTAGAAGGACGTGTGCCTTTACCTTTTAGACCTTTGCCTATTATGGCGCACTCTTTGTCTAATAGGGCACTATCGTTGTAAATATTGATCTCATATTAAATACATCTTTATCTTGTTTGTAGGGAAAGCGTCTCCCCTTTGTTGTGTTCTTTTACATTCTTAACAATCAATAGAGAAATTTAGCTTATCAGGCTCCCTTTTGTTATGTTCTTGTGCATTCTTAACAATCAATTGAGAAATTTAGCTTATCATTTGACAGTGGTTTCTTGGTTTTTTGTTTAATGCCCCAGGAGCTCCAAATTTCTACCATTGTACCAATTTGTTTAGGTATTCAAGTGCAGCGTGATAGATTTAAGGGTTTGTTACATCTTTCACAATC
Source organism: Isoetes engelmannii (assembly GCA_011763485.2). Classification (NCBI taxonomy): domain Eukaryota; kingdom Viridiplantae; phylum Streptophyta; class Lycopodiopsida; order Isoetales; family Isoetaceae; genus Isoetes; species Isoetes engelmannii. Next base: position 8,678 of record JAANSK020256896.1, on the reverse strand, counting down.
CACATATATCTCTGCATTCATTGAAAAATTTGGCCTCCTTGAAGCAAATCACAAAGTACTCCGCTTGTTGCTAGTTCCAGATATTACAAACTTTCTCAAAAACCAAGTCTTTCCACTGATGAAGAAAGCTTGCAAATGAAGAAATGTCCCTATGCTAGTTTAGTTGGTGCCTTAATATATTTGGCTAACTCAACTCGACCTAATATTAATTATGTTGCTAACACCCTTGGCCAATTCATGACTAATCCTAGACCAGTTCATTGGACTGCAGCTAAAAGGGTTTTGCGCTACTTGAAAGGCACTTCAAAGTGGTGGCTTGTTGTACTCAAAGCAGAATGATGTTGATGTGTTGACTTTGATAGCCTATACAGATGCTGACTGGGGTGGTTGTCCTGGCACTTTTCGTTCTACTAGTGGAAGTTGTTTCTTCATTGGGAAATCCTTAGTTTCTTGGATGAGCAAAAAGCAACGTTGTGTTTTTGTTTCCACTACAGAGGCAGAGTATGTTGTTGCATCTGTTGCCAGTAGAGAATTGGTCTGGTTGCGGCGGTTTATGGATTGTTTACATCAAACACAGGTGGGACCCATTTACTCATGTGTGATAAAAAAAACAACTTCCACCCTAGTCAGCATCTGTATAACCTATCAAAGTCAGCACATCAACACCATTCTGCTTTGTGTACAACAAGCCACACTTTATAGTGCCTTTCAATCAATGCAAAACCCTTTTAGCTGCAGTCCAATGAACTGGTCCAGGATTAGTCACGAATTGGTCAAGGGTGTTAGCAGCATAACTAATATCAGGCTGAGTTTAGTTAGCCAAATACATTAAGGCACCAATCAAACTAGCATAGGGACATTTCTTCATTTGCAAGCTTTCTTCATCAGTGGAAAGACTTTGTTTTTTAGAAAGTTTGGAATACTGGAACTAGCAACAAGCGGTGTACTTTGTGATTTTGCTTCAAGGAGGCCAAATTTTTCAATGAGTGCAGAGTATGTATGTGGATTGTGAAGAGGAGGTTAACCCTCCCCTCAAGCAGATTATGGGAAATAACCCTTGAGGCCGGCAGGCCGAGAGGGTTTGTTTCCCATAATCTGCGAGAGGGGAGGGTTGACCTCCCTTAACCACAGGCCCGAGCAGGTTGAAGCCCATGCCCTGTACCTTTGCTGTTGATCTGGATGTCCAAATCTTACAATGAGGTGAATAGGCTCTGCACGCAGCTATTCTGCTCCCTTTTAATGGCAAAAATACATGGCAAATTGACTTCCATAACGTCTTCTTCTTTCTAGCATTTGAGCTTTGCTATTCCGTCTACTAGTAATAGTACTAAGAAGCATCTGCGGTAGCCTTCAGCATCTAAATAATATCTTCAGCATCTGCAGTAGTAAGAAATCCATCTCTGAAAAAAGAAAGAAGCGTGAAACATCTCTGCAGATCCGAAACCTATTTGCATATCCATCTCTGCAGATCCGAAACCTATTTGCAGATCCATTTCTGCAGAAGTCCGAAAAAACTCTGCAAATCCATCTCTGCATCAGTCGTCCAAACATCTCCAGCGGTCGGTGAAACATTGGTCTGCGTCGGAACAGAGGCAACGAGAAGAACAGAGCAGAATATTTGGGAAGATTATCAGCGATTCTAGCATATTCGAGTGATTATCACAGTAATCACTAGAATATTCTCTTAAAGAGAATATTCTGGAGGTTCTGCATTATAAACACACTGTGATCCGACGGTGGGCAATGGCTGGATCGATATAACCTGCAAGGGCCAGTAGTTAAGGATGTAATAAACCCTTAGATCTATCACGCTGCACTTGAATACCTAAACATGAGTGAATTTCAGCCAAGTCCACCATCTCAAAAGCTGCAGAAAATAGACAGTTTATGTAAGTATGGCAAATCCTTGCAAATAAAAATCGTGTCATCGACATATAAGGCAATGAAAACATAAGAGGATTCTTCTTTCTTGAAGTAGATGTTCAAATCAGCCACACTGGGAAGGAATCCAGCAGAAAGCAGAAAAGTGTTTATCTTTATGAACCAGACTCGAGAAGCTTGACGCCTCAACTTACAAACCAAGTGTTCTTGTTCAGACATAGAAAACCCAGGAGGTTGTACCATTTTATTTTTTTCACTTAACCACCATTCAAAAAGGCCGTCTTAACATCGATTTGATGTATATGAAGATCATGTTGAATTGCAAATGCTAACAAAACTCGCAAACTAGTAAGACGTACAACTAGTAAAAAAGTTTCCCCATAGTCTACACCTTCAACTTGTGAGAAACCTTTGACAACAAGACGGGCTTTAAATTTACCCCACATCAACAATGGTTGCTGATATTTTTACCAAGGCATTAGGATTTTGGGAGCAAGAGATGTGCAAAGCTGTTCTTGGGATTGTTCCATTGTTACTTGAGTAATTTGTTTTGAGAGTGCTTGGGTTTTTTTTCTTTTAACCCAGAAAGGTTTTTTAGATCCAAGCATTAGATTAAAGATGCAGGGAGGGATGGTTGGAGGCATCTTTAATTATGAGATACAAATATTTTGTTGAAAAGGCTAGTTGTAGGGAGGGTGTTCGGATTCTCCTTAAAAGGATCTGTTCCTTAGAAGGACGTGCACCTTTACCTTTTAGACCTTCGTCTATTATGGCACAGTCTTTGCCTAATAGGGTACTACCATTGTATAAACGTTGATCTCATATTGAATATCTCATCTTGTTTTGTGGGCAAAGCGTCTCCTCTTTGTTGTGTTCTTTTGCATTCTTAACAATCATTTAAGAAATTTAGCTTAACATTTGACAACAGTTTCTTGGTTTTCTGTTTAATGCCCTAGGAGCTCCAAATTTCTGCCATTGTACCAATTTGTTGTAGATTTTGACAGTATTCAAGCACCATTACTCAGTTTCTACACCATATTACAATGGACTTTTGGATTTGGTTTACACCTTTGCAGCTTGAACTTTGCTATCCAATGTTTACAATATCAGTTATGTATGTTTTGATCTTTCTTTTCATTATCTATGCACCTTTTTATTAACAGGGCCAAAACATTTGCCATATCCTTCTTTAAAGCATACTTTCTACCCCAGAAGATCCACCATGCAAGTAACATGGAACAAGTACTTTATGCCATAAATTTCTCCCATCATTCTTAGATAACTATTGTCTTCGTTAGTTATGCATGTATCATTCATTTTGCACAAACATCACATTGTTGAAATAATTCACTACTAGACTGATCATCCAACTATTCACTTACAAAACAAACTTTTGCAGAGGTGGAGCTATATGCTCGTCACAAATGTGCAGTTCAGACAATAAAAATGGGTGCTGCTTGGGCCAAATTAACACTTAACATGTGGCAAAATAGGGCAGAGCTGGGAACACATACCATCTTCATTTTTTTCAAAACTGATGAAGAAATGTTCAAACCCACATGAGATCAAAGCTTACTTATGCACCTTCTAATAACCTGGGTTGCAGCGGCGGTAGGATAAAAAAGCCTTTGAAACATAAATAGAGCTTATGAGTGAGAACCAAAAAAGCACGCAAATGGGGCTCTGGACATGTCCGGCATACCTGATGGATAAGTAGAGCACTAGAAGTTGTGTTGCCATACCACACTTTGATGTAGATGCTACCCATTAATCTAGACAGCTCTTCGAAGCAGACCAGTCTCACTGTGCATTTCTATATCCACATCTTTAAATCTAAACTAAAGCTATCCACAATAACCTTGGCATGTTCTTCCAGACAAAAGTTTTTCCATGTCAAATACTTATATATCTGTAGGATTTCGTTCTGGCTCACAACTCCAGGATTTATAAAATTCCATATTCTGTCCATTTTGGTAGTAGCTCATCTATGAAGTTGGAGCAGAAGATCTAAACCTCTGTCACGTCTGTGTCAAATGCGCTCACTTAATGGATCACACAGAAAGAACAAGCTACTATAACAGACTGGATAATCAAATGCCTAAAGGAATACATGCCTGGACCATCTGGAGAGTCTTGAACTAAATAAGATCAGAATCTTGTTTAAGCGTGGAAGTGATTCACCAGACAAGTTTTGTCTTGTCTACCTCTGATGATGGCCGAGCAAGCACAAATCCCATACCCTGCAATAGATTGACCGTCACTTGCTGGATTAACCATGGCGGTGTGTCTTCTCATCCCACATACCTCAAATTTGAACTTAAAACAAACACTAAAGTAAAAGACTCGAGCCTTTGCATGCATGGATTTTTCTAAAAATCAGCAAAAAAAATAAAGGAAGGGTAAACCATTGGGAACATGAACTTAAAACAACAAAATGCGGTGCACACTTTAGATGTACACATTAGTACATGCATTCAAATACACTACAAATCATAGCAAAGCCTTATTGAAAAACGTACACAAATACAAAGGAACCCCTTGTTATTGTGCTAGATACGGGGCAACATGATGAGAAAGCTGCAAACCTAAAGAGGTGGCTAAGGGAATTGATGAAGAGATCATAGTCCTTAAAAATAGAAGGCATAAAGGATTTTGTCAAAATAGCCAGGGCAGATTTCTCATTTGCTGTTCCATCTCAGTGTTATATTGACTTTGAAAAAGTTCATGGACCGGTAGTACCTTCTTGCTCATATCCGGAGCATCCAAACTCCGATCAGAGTGTTCTTTGGTGCGTTGGAAAGATTACTCCGTGATCTTTTCAATGATGTGTAGAGTCACCATTTTGGATCTGATTAATTTCGGCCCTCTCAAGGATCCTGGCACTGTTACCTTTTTGCTCGTATCTGGAGCAACAAACCTCAGATCATCGTGTTCTTTGGTGCATTGGAAAGCTTACTCTGTGATCTTTCTAATGGTATGCATATTAAGGGGGGTTCAAGTGGTTGAATTCTGCTGTAATTGTGCTCCTTTTTGGCCATCTGGAGGCGATGGCTCCTTCCATTCCTTTGCAGCAGCAAGAGGATCCTTCTATGGTGCATGTTAATCCCTTTGCCAGTACATCAGCGCCTCAATCAAATCAGCCAGAGACCATTTCTTTAAGTCTCTAAGATCCATGAACAAAGATAACAGATACAAAATTCAGGTCACTCCACATTAAGGATAATCATTTGCATCAGTAGGCATTGGGTAGGGCATTACATCTTTACTCTCAACGAGACAAGCATTGTCCAATGCCAACTTTCACAAGTACTAGTAGTGCGGATTGCTCAGATGAACCTCCAATATGCATTGGAGGCTCCACACATGGTATTGATGGGGAGCGGATTGTATCTGCTACAGGTGTTGGCAGTGCAAATTGCCCAATACCATTTCCAACGCGTGTTGGAGGCTCAACTCAAGCCGAGGAAGGGGAGCAAATTGCTAAGACAATGACTCCAGAAGAATTAACCAAGGTTCTCTCGTCCAATTTGACTTCCTCTTTAGTGGTAACACACCTTAGCAATGTAGTCTCGAGTACGACACATGCCCAGAATCGTACTCGATACTTTTGGAGGTCAAATCCCAACAGACGCAATGTAAGGTGGTTGGGGGCAAGGCCCAACCGAGCAAAATGTAGTGTGGTGTGTGGTATGTCCAGTTGAATGCTGTCTAGGTGGCGTGATGTTAAAACTGCTATCTATCTATGTCAATATGCTTCAAAAAGAGTTAGAGACAAAGTTTAACAGTCTTTCTGCTACTTTATATTTGCAGCAACAAGAGATGACACAATTTAGATGTGCATTGAGGTCCGAATTGGCAAAGAGTCATAATGACCTTGAAACGCTCGCGGGTAAAATTAATGCCGAACATGCAAAACTTTGGACATCCATTGAAGGTGCAAAGTTGGAGCTTGATGCTTGTCATATAAATGTGGAGCGCCTAATGGTTGATCTAGGCAAGCAGAAGCAAGATTTACTCCACCATGTTTCTGATGTGTCTACTAGTTGTAATACTCGCATGAGAGCATTGGAAGAAAGTCTGACCTGCCAAATGACCGAGCTTGCAAAAGACACATCTGGTCAAATTGCTGCTTTGGAACATTTTCATTCTCATGCAACCAAGCCACCTCCAGCTTCTTCTTCAGAGCACAAAGATCCTAATGCGAGATCCATATCTAATTCATCATCCCCACAATTTTGTCACTCCCATGTAACAGGTACTGCATCTGCTTAGAGGCACAGAGAATACATTGATAGGCACAATCGTTAGTATAATCTGTGCCGAATTTGAGTACTAAAATGGATGTCCTCAAGCAGGCCAAGTGATTGAAAGGACATCTCTGTATCTGGATTTTGATCTCACTAAGTCACAACAATTAGTAAGACGCAAGGATTTACAAAACGTTCGGGACATTCAACAGAATCGTGGTAAGGCTGCATTGATGCGTGGAAAACTGCGCATCTTCACACCATCACATACAACCTTCGCTGATGTATTCCATCATATTACATCCTCTCGTAATAACATTTCATTTCATTTCATATCGCTGCTAATGCTGGAGTTTAGTCTTCCACTTCCGTTGGTCCATCTTTTGCAACATCTTCTCATGCTCCAAACCGTTCTTCTCACGATGTTGCTAATGGTACACCTGCTGCTACTACTATTGATGTTGTCGCTGCTGCCACCGTCACCGCTTCTATGGCTCAAACTGCTCCAGCTCGCACTGCTCATACCTCACCTGCACCTTCCTAAGAATTGTGCCTTCAGTTGGTGTCTTGGAATTGTCGAGGTTTTCCCTGGCATAAAGGTGATGGTTTGAATCCAATTGCAAAAGATGTAGATATCCTTATGTTCATGGAAACATGGGAGTATTCTGCCAAAAGACTACCTCATTTCACAGGCTATTAATACTTTTCATTATTTAATGAATGTCATGGGCAGTGAGGATGTGGAGGAGTTGCTTCCTATTTCAAGAATACTCTTGCTCCATATATTATGCTTCATAAAGATGATAGATATACTTGCTACATGTGGATCAAACTCCATTGCACCAATGATATTGCCATTTATATTGTTGCTTGTTATTTTCCACCTATATCATCACTCCTCCTTCTCCTCCTCCTCCTTCTCAATGAATATGATGTAGATTGCAATGATTCTTATGGTGATCTTTATGATGACATCGCCCAATTCCAATCGTTAGGGAATGTTATTCTTCTTGGTGATTTCAATGCTCGCACTGCTGCAATGCAAGATGCTCAGCTTATACTCGAGGATGCACGTGACCCTTTATGGATGTTTGCTAATGATACAATTTTGTCATGTTCATCATCTGATGCTAACAAATCTGTCTCAACATTTGGAAGGGAACTCATCCAATTGTGTGAAGTCTTTGAGGGGGTACTTGTAATGGTTTAGAGGAATGGCCTCACTCTAAAGGTATTACATGCTGATAGGATAGGTAGGGAGGTGGAAGTAGTGTTATTGATTATGTGATTTCCCAAGTGCAGGCTTTGAATCTCATTTTAGATTTTAGAATTGGCACCAGGCATAGAGATGAGGAGATAAAAACTGACCACTATCCACTTTATTTGTCATTAAAGTGGTAGTTTACGCATCTTTCCAGTTGCTATACACGCTCCTGCCTCCCGCATTTGCTTGATTTATTCTAGATCCACTCAATATGAACATACATTGACTCTTGCGCTTGAAGGCATTTAGAATTATCCAACTCTTCCAGAGCGTGATGCTGCATTTGTTGACGTTTTGCTTACTTCTGCTGTGTCCTGCTTTGGTACACGCGCTCCTTGTGTTGCCATGTTTCTCGAAATGATTGGTTTGATACAGACTGCAAACAACTTAAGAAACAATTGTGTATGGTAATTGAGCCCGACGCATGTCAAATGCCATAAAAAATTATGAGTCTATGTTGAAATGCAAGAAGGCATACTGTTGCTGAGCATCAAAGGAAAATGTTTGAATTGTTGCAACATGAGCCTCAGGCCTTCTGGCGCAAAATATTATATCGACCACCTCCTGTCCTTGGACATATTCCAATGCAGCAATGGGATGAGCGGTTGATGAAGGACTACGACATCTTTCCAATAGCAAGTCTCTTGATCTTCAAGATCTGCAAGCAACATTGCTTAAATAGGGGGTCCGCTTTTGCTTCCAATCACCACTGCTCTTTTAAATCAAGTTTTGCAAGAAGGTTTACCAGAAACTTGGAATATCAATGAGGTTGTATTAATTCACAAGGCAGGTGATAAGAATGACCCTTCTAATTATCGCATGATCATGGTTAGTCCCATTTTTCCAAGCTCTTAGCCAGTATCACCGAGAAGCAGTTGACAGCATGGGCTGAACATGCTGGTGTATGTGCTGTCGGGCATGCACCTTTCCATCCCTGCTATTCTACGATAGACCATATCTCCAAATTGTGCATGCTTATTGAACATAGCCGAAGCTTGAAACAAGACCTGTATGGTCTCCGGCCTTTCCCACACGCATCTCCTTTTCTCACGGGGGTGTTGCGGGCTTGGGATCATGTGCGTGTGCTCTTCCAGCTAGATTGCCTTAGTTTATCACCACTCTTCTCCTTTCTTGTGGGTTCCTCTACCTCCTGCGCACTTGCCCTTGGCTGCCACTGTGCATGCGCGGACGCAGGCCCGTTGGAGGCGCGCTGCTGTGCTCACCTTGGAGGATTGGTATTGGGATGGTCAGCTAGCTTCATGGGAGTTCTTTCGAGCTCGCTTTCG
>JAANSK020256885.1:0-12712 GCA_011763485.2 Isoetes engelmannii | reverse complement strand
CGCTCCCCCTCCCCCTTTTTTCCCCTTGTTTTTTATTCAATGGTTGCTTTTGCACCATTGAGTCATGTTCATTATATAAATGATGTATATGGAAATGGATTCAGGTGGGGTCTTGCGACCGGTGATCTAACTTATGACCCTAGATGGGAAAAAAATTTCCTCCCCTTTAAGAGGCTCAAAATCGGAACTTCCGTTTCCAACTTTTTACTGGCCAATTAGTCTTTTAAGTCTAGGGTCATGGCCAATGCTTAATGATGCATTAAGGAGTTGGATTGATCAAAGCCTCTCGATTTGCTAGTACTTCACCCCTCCTAGAAATTCATAATGTATCGCTGTGGAAACTAACCCTGGTTTACATTTGCAGGTTAGTTAATGCATTTGAGGCTCAAGAATTGGATGAGCAGCTGCCGCTAAATGTTCTTGTCTTACATTTCATTGCTTCTTTCAGACTGTTCTGTTCTTTCTCTATTATATTTGTCTGTTACATTGTTATTTTGATTGCTGATGCATCCTTCTTTCATTTGATCCCTTCTCCTCACCCATGCAATTAAGAGTTCGTATTATAGATGTCCCACCTTCCTATTGCTGCTGTTGTACCTGACATTTCAAGGAAGCAGTCGGTTCCAAGGGTAAGTCAAAGAGACTTCTGATAAGCCCATCCAATTTTAGCAATCCTAGCAGTAAAAGAGTGGGATCAACAGATAGAAGAGCTTGGACTTTATAGCAAATGAAAGAGGCCATGGATGATGGTCTTATGTCTATCAGAAATGCTGTTGGACACTTTGGCAATTCCCAAAACTACAGTTAGGAATTGGGTAAATGGATGAGATATTTGGGTCAATCTCCAAATGCCTCACTCAAGAGGACGAAAGAGCATTAGTTCAATTCTACTGTCAATGTGCCGATGACGCAGAGGGACCACATTGGAATTATGAGGGAGAAGGTGGGAGAGATGTGTATAAATAGGCAAGCATTGTTCAAGGATGGACTTCATTCTCGATCTTGATGGAGAGGATTTAAGAAGAGGAGTCCACAATAAACTTTGAGATCTCCAACACCAGACATACTTCGAAGATAAGAAAATGTATAGGACCAAGCACGCCTGCAACCAGCACTGAACTCGGGGTCTGACAATATTGAGTGTAAGATTTGACATAAGTTCTTACATCTGTTAGCCAATGGCATAGGCAGTATTGTCTTTGAAGGCAAGGTACCAAACATTATTGCATGTGCCTAAAAATAAATTAGTAGCACAAAGCATTAGGAAGCCTAAAGAGACCATTGTGAAGCAGCAAAAGTATTACTCCTCCCTATAATAATAATACAGATTGCTAATCTTCAAAACAAGGTTAACATATAACAACGTTGAGGACTGTATCTTTCAACAACTACTTTTATTGACATCATGATACCCATAAAAATTGCTGTTAAGTCGTGGACACTAAAGGATGAATTTTAATTTTTCACACAGATAAATAAATATTACTACCATCTCCATACCTTCTCAGCAAAAACATCATCATAGACATTCACCATTCCTGAATAAAATATGATCAGTTGGGAACCCAATGGCTTTGACATATGCAGAACGGGTGATTTAAGTGGTCCATGACATGCCATCAACCTGATCCATCAAAAGTCATATAATTAAGAAATTGAAGAAAAGGGCATGCTACCGGAAAACCAAACAGTCACCTTGACTTAAAATGCCCTGAGAGTATGCCCCCTGCATCCTTTGTAACTGCTCACGATTAGGCTTTATATCAGCCTGCATAAAATCTGAAAATGGAAAGCCACTGCACATGCTAGACAGTTTTGGGCTTGAGACCGGTTCGCGAGCGGCAGGAGTAGAGCAGAAACTGATAAATGTATATTCTGGTTGCAGAATGTTGCAGTTCTAGATTTGGCAATCCTTCAGGCCAATCTCCAGGTACCTGCTGTTCCTAAACCATCAGGAAAACTTAAAAAGTACAACTCTTCAGTTAACACGAACTGGAAACCTATTACAGATGATACTGTTATCCAGATGAATAGATGAAAAGATAAAATTCTTAAAGCTTACATGACCATTGTCAACGTCTCATTTTCCGTCTCATTTTCCACGGAAGCGGATATTTTCTGACGAAACTGCAATCTAGATTCTTCGTTCTGACTGCCCCACAACGTCGGCATTTGCATGTGGAACCAAAGGTGCAGTTCGACTATCCGAGTCCACTGATCTTGGATCCGTCAAAATAGGCTTTCAAGTTGGAATAACTTTGAAAATCTCAGCCCTCCATTATACAAATTGAGTGTGCAGGACAGGGAATCAAAATGTGGAATCTGCTTAAGCTTTGGAGGACAAGGAACCAAAATGTGGAAGCAGATTTGGAATAGGAAGAAAAATATGAGTACGTAAATACAAGTCAAGTGCATTTTTTTTAATTTAGCAGCGCAAATAGTATTTTCTTCGTAGAACAAGTCAAGCCTTAGAGATGGCTGAATCAAAACGTTTAAGGTCAGATCAAGGTTCAAGATACACTTCGCATAAGCTTAAAGCACATCTTGCTGGAAAAGAAACATTATTATATATGCAGACATAACCCGCAATAGAATGGGGTAGCAAAATGCAAAAACTAACTTATTATGGATGTAACAAGACCGAAGGTTGTGGTTTACCAAAATATTTATGGATGCAACAGGGTTATGCTAAAGGGTTCTGGTTTACCAAATTAGACTCTGATAGGGCCTTTCTAAATGCCTCTACCATACCATCCAGTAAAACATTCTGTGCTGACCATAACTAGCCTGTCAATCAGATTTAGGCCATAAAATTTCATCTAAAATTGATTAGTGGCTTGAACAGCGGTAGTTGAAGACCATCAAAGACATGCATTTAAATTAATCTTCTAGCAACAGTTCTGAAGTTTGCTAATACTTGTAGGTGAAGACCACAATCAAAGACAATGGCCTTCTAGCAGCATTTTTGAAGTTTGATAACTACGGTCGGGCCGCCAGATTGGGCAAGAAGGCATAGCAACATTCAAAATCAAGCAGACGTTTCTTATCATCTTCTTCTGGAGTAGGGTACAGTGATGATTCAAGAAAAGAGCACCATGTGGAGGTCTTCAAGTTGTAACCAAGCGGAGGAAGACTTCCAAAAGTCCAGCTTTTATACCAAGAAGAGAAGATGAGCCAATCCCCCAGTAATTGCACTTTGTAGTCAGTGTCACTATCAACACACCAACTATCCCCAAATGCATTCTCGAAGCTCACGCTTGCCAAGGGATTCCACCTTTTATGTTCCACTATCAAACTCCACACTGCAATTCCCAACTTCTCACCAGAAGTACCATAGACCACAGGAACAATGAGGCCCATCTTGTGATGTTTGAACATGCCAAGTAACCGATAGATCGTGGGCACATCATTGGCAGAACTGGCAGCGACATTGGCAACACTAGGAAGGATTACATGGTACCAAGCCATGCAGGCCGCATCGTATGCTGCAACTGAGTACTTCACTTCCTCCCCTCTCTCTGCGGCATAAAAAAGGCTACATTTGAACAGTACTCTTGCATCATCAATTGCTGGCTGGCTCTCATAATTAAAACCTGGTCCAATTTGCCATATATTGACTTGGGAGTCATATTGTGCTACTGCATTGATGCTATCTCTCCATGGCCAGCAGCGGTAAAACAAAATATTATAGCTGCAAATCTTCACGTCATAGTCAAAAACCATGGGAAGGTAGGCTAGATGAAATTCAGCTTGAAAACAGGAGGGAGCTGGAGGCAACGTCTTCCACTGGTCTGTTATAGGGTTTCCAACCATGAATGTACAAGATTGTGTATCCTCTGTAAGCTTAGCACAAACCAGGCCATTGGAAGAGTAGGCCCAGAGGGGGTGCAATGAGGTGTCATAAGGGCCAAAAGGGCAATGACAAGACAAATACCTCTTTCTCCTTTGCTGCTTAAGATGCCAAAGTTGGGTGTGTAATGTTTTGGTCAAGTTGTAGTCATAACAGTCTGGGATATCTTCATCAGGACTCCTTGGGGTTTGAGTCCTTTCTCGCACTACAGCCCAAGCCTCGCCTTCTTCATCTTCAAGCAGTTGACTCCAAATTGCTACAAACTGCTGAGATAAGACTAGATCATACCATGATTTGCAAATACATCGTGCCCTGAATAGACTATGCAGATCAAGCTTTGCTAAGATCAAAAGCACTACATTGGTTCCTACAAAGCATGCGAAGTCGCCACATGCTTCCTCCATCTCAAACAAGTGCTACCTATCAATACATCCACAGTAGGCTGTAAGTTATGCAAACTTTCTTTGACATGCCTCATTGCAAATTGCTTTTTGATAATATATTAGCTGCTACATCATCGTCAACAGTCAACAGGAAGAATTATGCAATAGAATGCCACTGAATAAAATAACTTTCTTGTTAGTGGCACCGATAAAGGATGGGGTGTCAGTTGGCTTGCATCTCTTTTCTCCATTTGTTCCTCAAAACAAGAACCATAAAAAATTCCTTTATCATCAAAGTGTAAGTCAAAAACACACAAACGGTAGCTTACTAAAGTCACCAGGAATTTCTGTGAATGATCTCCTCTTTAGTGCTTCGGAGTGGGACATTTTACATAGACATTTCTTCAAAAAAAAGTGATGTCATGGGACAATTCTACTGCTTTTGACAGGGTTTTATGAATTAAATGCACCTTGGGTTGCATTCTCCAAATTTTCTTGTAGATTGTATGGTAAGGCTTCAACACCAGATGAAGAAGTGTTATCAAATAGATGGTAGGAAAAACCTAAAATGTTCAAGAACCCAAAAACCTCAGAACTTTTGCAGCATAAGATGGAAGCAGAAGGATTCCACCATGAATGGGCTTTCCAAGAAGGTGGGTTTCTAATGCTAGGTCTTAATGCGATCAAAAGCTATGTCAAAATAAAAGATAACTGCAGAAAGCTCCGCTTTAAGCTAATGTGACCTTGCGTTTGTTCCATTTTTCCCCAGGTGGATGAAACTCCAATTTACGCATCTGCTGGTAAACATAAACTTGTTTCGAGAGAGAACATATTGCATGCACTTGAGGTAAAGCAACAGCATTCGAACACTTACAGTGGTCATGCTGTGGTAAAGAGTAGACTAGTTTAACGAGTTGGAACAGCCGTTGTGGTAACAATGAGAGAAGCAGCTCCAAGGCCAAAGGACCAAAAATTGCCCGAGCTGCATTTTCCGTCCTATGCACAGGCAACTCTCATGTCCACTGTTGGAGCTAACTGACATAATGGAAAGGGAATATTAAGTGCATAACAAACCAGGAAAGCAAAAGACATACTTAATTTACCTGGCTTTCTAGAAGATGACGGTATGGAAGCTAGAGCAGGATGCACAGAGCAAATTGGGTATGGCTAGATTATGTCGAAATTGAAAGAAGACGGTCAATCTAGGTCTTAACTTAAGGGATTTGAACCGGGGTTTTTGCTCACTTTCAAACTGGAGATCATTCTGTTAAATTGACTAATCTTCGAAGAGCAGTGCTAAGCTTGAAAAGAGTAATAACCTTGAAACTCAACAAAAAATACCTGATTTGGAGCAGAGGTTCACCAGACACGAATTGAATAAAACTCTCAGTTTTAGAGCTAAAGGCAGTGGCAAAAGGAGGCGGGAGCTTCATTTGGAGGACCTGGTCTTGCAGCGCTCATGAAAATGTGTGTAACTGAAAGAGTCTTCATAGCCAAGCGAGTGCTTCAATTGGAGTTGGAGCAGTGTATGGCAAAGTACATGAAACGAATAGGAGAATTTCTTTCTTGCCTTAGAATGACAATGAGAGGCACTTCTGGATTTGGATGGGACTTATCTTAATGACCAAATTTTTGTTCAGAAAATCTCTTGTTTAAATTTGGTTTTTCTTGTTTGGAGAAAATATTTTTGAGAAAATTTTTTTTTGTCGTTTCCTTAAGGTTTTGGGGCTTCTTAGACGCCGAAAAGTTTTCCTATTTGCCGAAAATCAGGAATCGGGAATTTTTTTTGCTACAATTTTGGGGTTGCTAGATTTGTGCCAAAGGGATTGGATTTTGGGTTTCAGACTCCCCGATTTGGCTCTTATCCAATTGCAGCTGGCAGCAGGGATGCATGCCGCAATTGATGGCATGTATATGGATGCTGGATTTATTGCTTCTTCCTGTTCCAGCATTCTGGAGGTTTCAATTGGTCTTAATCAGAGCTATATTGGTTTGGTATCTGGCGAACTTCTACAGGTGATATTCTTTGAGGTTGATGCCTGAAAAATTTCTTTGATTTCTTTTTTGCATGCTTTAGGTTGCAGCTCTCTACTTGAAGGTCAGACGTTTAAAACTTCCAATTTTGTTTTTCAATCTTAATCTTCTTCATGATGATGGATTCTGCATCATGATGTTTAGTGCATCAAGTTCATTCCATCATCTTGATGCTTTGGAGATATTATTTGTTTAGTTTTCTTTATACCAAGTAGATGGGGTGATGAATTCTGTTTATCACCAATACACATGCAGATTGGAAACCTCCAGCTAATATAAGTATTCATGTGCTTGAATCATCACGTCCTCTTCAGCACCTGGTAAGAATGGTAATAAGGCACTTGGAAGTTGCAAATATGGTTCAGATATAATTCTAGAAAATGTAAGTTGGTTGAGTTGTTGCTTGCATGCTATGGCTTTGTTGAGTCTTCATCTTTTTGTACTTTATGTATTTAAAGCTTACTTTCCAGGCACAACAAGATAAAGGGGAATACATAGCTTTTTGTGTTTAACACTAGAGTTGTCCAAGAGACCATTTCAGGTTCATGGACCAGAAATGGTCCAGCATACCCCTGCCACTTAAACTCATGTATCTAATAGAAGAAATTTCGATTTTACAATATAACACCACCTTTTTATTCTTAACTTGATTCTTAATGACTTGTGAGGATTTCATGATTAATGGATTCACCCATACGTTATAGTGATTGTTCAAACTTTAGAGAAACTGGCAGTTTTTCCACCAGTCCAGAACTGCATTCCTCATTTTTCTATCATGAAAGAGTTTAAACCTTGCTAAAATTAAGAGTAATTGTTGTTTTATGATAAAATACATTGAGTTGCATGTTCTTGTGTTTAGTGGCTATCATTTGACACCAATTGAAGTCGTTAAACTCCACTTTGCTAAAAAAAAAATGCTCGAGGTTGGGGAATAATTTCTCCCTCTTCATTACAAGTTTTGGCTTGATTCTTATGGCTATGAGTTGTTAACTATAAAAGCTAGGCGTTCATAAGTTATATTAATGTCAATATTAACTAAACAATTTCATATACAGAATTTAGATAAAAAATATATGTTACAATGCTATAATAAAGCCCATCTATAAATCTCACGAGGGTAATGATTGATGCATTCTATATATATCTATATATGAGGTAATTATATTAAGTCAAATTTAGTGTAGCTAATATGTAACCATGTATTTTCTAGAGTTGATCAAGACCTACAATAATAAGATATACATATTTAGAGCTTAAAACTTTAATTTAGCTACAAAATTATGGTATCAAAACTCAACAAGATTGTGACGCTTTTCATTGTGACGCTCATCATTGCGCAGTTAATATTTTGACTAAGTTACGACTACTATTTTGCGTTTGAATCGTGCATTTGAGGACTTCTGCTAGAAGACCACATGAAATACTGATGCAAAAAAACAAACTTCGGCAACTCGGGTGTTCTATTAACATGTGATGTGCATGGTCTAAATTCTAGGAACTCATCAGTTTATTACATCTAGGATTTCTTTCCTTAGAGGGTGAATTAGATTCTATGCAATGCCAGTATGATATGTCAGTATATGGAATCTGTTCTTATAAAGAAGCTGCCAAAATGCTTTGATGCAAGTCTCATTTGCTCAATGTACCTTGCTTTTTTATGCTAAATCTTTCTGCCTATAACCATTAATATAATCCTTCTTTATCTAATATTTGATTTTTAAGACGCATGAGACTCTTATCATTCATATATAAAGCAGTTTCAATTTATGTTCTTACTATTTTGTTTGATGAAAATAACCTGGTGTTGACACGTGTCTCGCCAAGATTTTGTGGAAAAAAAAGAAGCCAAGTTATCTCGCATTAAGAGAAGGATGGCGATGGCAGAGACGCCTAGCTCTTGATGATCGCTGCCGCCACACTACTCTCCGCCTCTATGTCCGGTCAAAAAATTTCGTGGCAGTTCATTCATGAGCCAGTTGTTGCAGAACAGATCCGAAACTGCTCCAACGCAAAAAGAGCTTGGTGCAAATTTCTCGGATAGAGCAAAAGCCTTCCTTTTGAGTACTTCCGGCGCCTTCTAATTCGAGTCAAGTTAAGTTTCGTTTTGATTCATGAATCTGTTTGATATGTTTCTAGCTTCACAAATTTAGGGTCTGCAAAACTTGAGATTTACAGCGTGGGAAATTATGTCATTGATGTATAACTTCCCTATTATATACTTCATCTTCTTCCATAAAGTGGATAAAGGATAAACTAGACAGGATAAACTGCTCGGATTACTGCTATATGTTTTGGGGCAGATGTTTTGGGGCCTTGTTGCCAGGTGCTTTGCTCTCTGCAAAAGCTCTTATGTCTTGGTTCCAAAAATCACTCTACAATGTATGAAAAAAGTTCGTTCTGGTTGATTTCGTTTTGAATGTATTAGAAACAACAGAGTATCTCTTAAACTTCATTTCGTCTACCCATATGCCAGATGTTAGTATCCCATCCTTATTTATTTTGCCGTTTCACTTTTGCGTGAAGAATTGCCACCGATTTTCTTAAATGGACTTCAATTTTGTGCTTGGGATATATGGTTTGCTAATTTCCTCCAGGTCACAGCTTCGCCACAACTTGATGACAGATTGTAGCTAGTTTTATTTTGATTATGGTAGGTTTGAGGCCAGTTTGAGGAGTTGATTATGAATCTCTGCAAAAGATTCTGGCATCTGGTCTTGCAAAAATAAATTACTTATAGCACCGGCTCTTAGGCCGTCTCTTCTGCCTTTATCAATCTGCTCTCTGTTTGCTCTCTGTTTGACATCAAAAAGTTCGAAACAAGTAGGGTTTGGTTTTCTCTTCATATGCTGATATGACACTTATCTATTTGTATTTGGCTCCCTAGGATCTACAATGAAAAGTTTCAGATTTTGCGTCCACATCATAGACGTTCTAGAGGTAAGCTTCAATTCAGAATGGACGTTTTAAATGCTGAATTATGAAGCAGGCCAAAAGCACCCAAGATGGTGCCTTGAGCTATAGAAGGAATTACCTGTGCAAATACATCCAGGAGAAATTGGAAGTGAAACTATATTGCTATAGCACAATAAGGAAAATACAAAACAAGTATAAAACACCTTGCAGTTTTTTGTCTTGCGTTTATGGACCAATTCCCAGCATATTATATTTGCCATGTTTAAATGGAGTGCAAATTTTTGGAGGGTTTCTTTGAGAAGGGTTTAGAGGGTTTTCACGTATGAAAAAAAATTTCGCGATGTTTTGGCCGGTTTAAGGCTTTAGGATACTGCAATTGCAGTCATGAAAACATGGTTTCAGATGGCAACATTAAAAGATTATAACTGCCACCTATCTCTACACTAGTGCTAGTATGATTTCCATACTAGTGCTAGTAACGTAATTCAAGGAACTTATTCCAAACAAAGAGAATGAACAGGCTCAACACAATGCACTTCCAGTGTGCTCTGATCAAAGTTTCATTTCGCATTAGAGTCAAGTTTTACGCAAGAGAATGGTAATAGCAGAAAAGTTGTATTGTAAAGCCAATTAGTGTCATGAAAATATAATTGCACTTTAAGTTTCATCCTTCTTCACACTCATCATCTATCAGCAGACGTCGTTTGCATCTCTTCTCCTTGAGAATTGGTGATTCCATTCTCGACAAATTTGATGCTACCATTTCTGCATACACAGGAAGAATGCTAATAAATTAATTGCGATGAGTAACAATCACATTGCTGCAAGCAAGAAATAAATACAAGATAATATCCACTTACTATGAAGGTTCTTCATCTTCTTGAGGCACTTCATCGTCAGAGTTCTCAAAAAAATCTTCGTTCTTGGCAGCAACCGTTCTTGAAACGCTTGTTAAAGTCGATTGCCGAGAAGTGTTTACATGTTCCACCAATATTCATCATTATCCAGTCCATAGCAGTGACGAGATAAAGTAGCATAAACTAGGGGGTGTGGCGCCGCACCCCCTGTAAAAGGAATAAAATATTTTAACAGGAATAGAAATATTGTTCTTCTTCTGGTACTACTAATGTACTAATTGTTTGGCATGCATATTACAATGAGCTATCTAAAATTCAATATGGAGAATGACTTACAACCTATTATTCTTAACATCCTAGTTCTAGTCAAGAGCATTATTCTTGACATCCTAGTCCTAATCTCTCTTCAAAACTTGGGGGTGAGGCGTTGCACCCCCTCTAAAAGGAATAGAAAATTAAAAAAAAAATGACTATGTATGAACTTTGCATACACCTATGCTTTGGAACTTGGTGGGGAGATTGCTTACACAATTACTTTCTTTTCACAATTACTTCCTTTTCTAGCCTAGAATTCAGCCACCCGGTCCCACATATCTCCACAATCCTTCTTTCATTGAACTACGTAGGTTAATAAGCCCTTCCAAGGTCAAAGCTTATGTTCCAAAGACATGCTCTAACATTAGCAAATCCACAATATTAGATGTTCATGTTGCAGACATATGTTCTGCTACTATCAACAAGTACATATTCAGTTCATTGGCTGTCGACCCTTCAATAACTAATCTAAGATCCGTATAGTGCAATACATATTCGCACATGCACCCTATTTTTGCCCTTGATTAATACCATAGCAATGGCCTTAAAGCAGGTTACAAATCTAGAGTCCTTTAACCTAGTTTAGTTGGGACGTCCCAGAACATCAAAGATTCAAAGATCTCATTTCAAAACTTGGGGGTGCGGCGCCGCACCGCACCCCCTCTACACGGAATAAAAAATTTCAAAACAATGACACTCTCAGAAATGCAGACTGACACTCTCTGAAAATTCCCAACTTTATATTCACCACACTATTTCTTTCGATCAAATTTAAATGACACTCTTGCTCTTTGATACATTTTAAGAATACTTCTATAGGCTAAGCTACATTGCTCTACTCTGCACACAGCCAAGCCATCCGAGAATCAAAGATCTCACTTCAAAACTTAGGGGTGCGGCACCGCACCCCCTCTACACGGAATAGAAAATTTCAAAAAAATGACACTCAGAAATGCAAATTGACACTCTCTGAAAATTCCAAACTTCATATTCACCACCCTTTATTTCTATTGATCAAATTTAAACATGACGGACCTAGAATTCACAAAAAAAAAAGATCAGAAACATTCAAATATCTCTTGGCAGGATTGTCCAGGAATGTCTAGGCTGCTATCCTGTCCTCGATCCTATGGACAATTTCATCCTAAAATCAATGAAAGAAACTTGTCATTGAAAAGAACTATAAAACAATAACTTTCGATATTGAATGAACCTAAGTTTTATGATTTGCACTTTATATATTTTGGACCTGGTTATTCTGGTTATGAAGTGTATATATTTTTGTCTTTTCTTTAAGCCTAAACCCTTTTAATCCTTTTTCCAGCAGACCTGTGCTTAGAACTCTGCATAAACTAGGGGGTGCGGCGCCGCACCCCCTGTAAAATGGAAAAATAAGATTACAGAAACTTACCTAGAAACATGTTCTAGTCTTGCCTTTTGGTTTTTAACATGCTGCGTGAAAACTTTTGAAGATGGGAGACTGACAGACCCACGGGTATAAGGGGCAACATCAGATTCAGTACAAGACCATAAACAAGACTCCACACCTCTCTTCAAACATACATACCTCTTCAAAACATACCTCTTCAATATCTTTGCGCTTCCAAACTGCAACCAAAAGCTTCTAGAACTCTGGTCTGCATGAAAAAGAATGTGCATAAACTAGGGGGTGCGGCACCGCACCCCTTGTAAAATGGAAAAATAAAATAGTTACAATCACAGAAGTGGTATCTAAAACATGTTCTAGTCTAGCCTTTGGTTTTTAACATGCTGCGTGATCACCCTGTACAATGAACATAAAATATGAAAAAAAGCACCTGAAAGAATGCTGACAGAAACTTCAAGTGCCTGAAGACCTGCATAAAATAGCAGGGCAGTTTGTTATTCTTGAAATAAAAACGATTATGAAACAGAAAATATGAACATCACATTTTAATGTTCAACATCTCATCAATATTATGGAATGAAGGATATTTACCAAGATTATTTTTGGTTGCTGAAGGGCCTTTGAATCGAAGACCACTATTGTATGTCCTACTTATATGAACTTCATAGCAATAATTCTCAAGCAATATATGATCATTTTCATGACGGCCATTAAACAACCTTGATTGGGCTAACAGAGCACCTGCTAGAAGATCTATTTCCTATGAACTATCCTGTGCTTAAAGTCTAGAATTATTCCTGTTTAGAGTCTAAAGAAATAAAGAAATCCATACCTGATATAAAAATTCCTCTGCTCTTTCCTTGACCACTGTAACAAACCTGCAGTGTAACAAACCTGCGACCTGCTCTGTAGTTGGGGGTGCGGCGCCGCACCCCCTCTAAAATGGAAAGAAAACTAGAAATGTTTGGAGAAA
>JAANSK020256874.1:0-12712 GCA_011763485.2 Isoetes engelmannii | reverse complement strand
GCTCGATTTATTTAAGGGCACTAAAATAAGGACCCCAATTCCCAGATTGCTAGATCCGTTCCATTTTAATCAAATGGGTTGCTAGATCCGTTCCATTTTAATCAAATGGGCGTTTTTTACAGCACTCATGTGTATGTGCACAAGTTGGAGCCCTATGTCGATGTATATGATGACATACATCAGCATAAGCAGCTGACGAAAGTCATGTTACTTGGGGACTTCAATGCCCGGACGGGAACAAAGCAGGTGGCCAGGTTTGACCCAATTGCCGAGGATGTGTTGCAGTTAAACGCGGCCGAGGCGACTTGTCCAAGGACATCAGAGGACACTCATGTCACACGGTATGGCAGGCAGTTGCTCATGCTCTGCAGCAGTTTTGTCCTGCTAAATCTGCAATGGAAATGGCATAGTGGCCATCCTCCAGCCGGCACACTTGCCGACAGGAGAACTAGGGGGGCGAAAGCAATGTTGTTGATTATGTGCCATGGAGGAGCAGCACCTACACTGTCACGAGTCTACGAGCAAGATAACAAGAACCAAGAGAATACACAGAAAACTAGAATTCAAATATAATATAAAGAATATGTACAGTAGGAGCAAGGATGCTCGAGACCGCCAACAAGATCAAGAGCAAAAGCAAGGACAAGACCAAGGAGCACGAACAAGAGCAAGAGCACGAGCACAAACAAGACAAGGAGCAGGAGCTAGAGCCCGAGCACGAGCAGAAACTAACAAGAGAAGCTCGTAACTGGCATTGTGCCTAAGCCGTGGCCATTTTCGAAGGCCCCTTTATATACTAGCAAATGGCCTCTTTTCTGCAACAATGCATGTGGGATATTTCCATGATCACTCGATTAATAGATGTGATGTACAATATAGATTAACACAAGAGTAGCATGATGTTGGACAAGTTACTTGTTCTGCAACATACCAATCACGAGTTCAAGTCTTGCCTTGGACGAGTGCAACATAAAAGCCATGAGTTTGAGTCTTACGTCATAATCTCTTTTGCACCTTTTGGTAACATGATATACTATGTATGTGTGACTACTATTTACATGACGATGATATCCGTATGATGAATTTGATTCCTACGTCATAATCTCTTTTGCCCCTTTTGGTAACATGATATACTATGTATGTGTGACGGCCATTTACATGACGATGATATCCGTATGGTCGTCACACTACTCCCCCTTCTCAATGATGCCTCCCCTCGCCAGTCGAGAAATTATGGCAAGAAATATACCAGAAATCATGAGCATGAATTGGAGCATGACAAATTGGAGGTGTATATAAATTTGGAACATAGTCCATAACATCTTGAGAAAAAAGGCCTGATATAAGAGATGGACAATCTAGAGATGTGGTTGAATCAAGAAATTCGAAACTATAGACCAAAACAGAAGTAGGAAGTCGAAACGCATGTGGAACATGAATAGAAATAGCAACAGACGTAGGTGTAAAATCAGGATCTGGATCAGGAACTATGTCGGAAGCAGTCTGGTGACTGGTCAGGATCAACTGGAGTAAAGATGGAGATAAATTAGACCACAATGGCATGTTGGAGGTACATAATGGAAGGCGAGGCCTCTGCAGGCCTCTGCAACACTAACAAGATCAAGAACTACTAATAGAATCAAGAACTAGTACGGTGGCCGGAACTGGGGTTGGGTCAAGTACTAGAACTGGATCATAAACTGGTGGAAGTGAACCTGATAATTCATCACCCAATTGTGCCTGCCGATGTCCATCAACAAGCTGCTTAACATGCTCAAGTTTCTTTGGGTCCTACGGTCCAGATTGATCTTGATCCTTCATCCAAGATCCTACTGGCTCAGGTTGCTTGGTCTATGATGGAGAGAAGATCCTCAAACTTACTAGAACCAAATAAAGGATTCAGACTCAAATTGTCACAAGCCTACAAGAAAAATAACAAGAACAATACTAGAAGAGTACGAAGAAAACTAGAATTCAAATATAATATGAAGAATATGAACAATAGGAGCAAAGATGCTCGAGACCGCCAACAAGATCAAGAGCAAAAGCAAGGGCAAGACCAAGGAGCAAGAACAAGAGCAAGGAGCAAGAGCACAAGCACAAGCACAAACAAGACAAGGAGCAGGAGCTAGACACGAGCACGAGCCCGAGCAAAAACTAACAAGAGAAGCTCATAACTGGCGTTGAGCCTGAATGTCGTAGCCATTGTTGAAGGCTCCTTTATATACTAGCAAATGGGCCTCTTTTCTGCAGCAATGCATTGGGATATTTCCATGTTTCTCATGATCACTCGATTAATAGATGTGATGTAGAATATAAACTAACAATACAAGAGTAGCATGGTGGACAAGTTACTTATTCTGCAATATAACAATCACGAGTTCAAGTCTTGCTTTGGAGGACTGCATCATAGAAGCCATGAGTTTGAGTCCCATCTCATAATCTCTTTTGTCCCTTTTGGTAACATGATGGAGTATGTAGACGTGACGACCATCTACATGACTATGATATCCGTATGGTCATCACATACACCTCCTTACACATTTTGGCATCGGTACAGCAAGTCGAGATGAGGAAATGGACTCTGATCACCACCAGCCCCTTCTCTTGAAGATAGCCTTGCAGGTCAACCGAACACCCATTACCTCGGGACCTGGGTACCCCAACTGCGCCTAGACTATGACCGGGCAGAGAGTTATGCCCAGATGGTCAAGCAAAACCTGGGAGAGATACTGGGTCAAGCAGGAACTGGCAGAGATACTGCAGCTTCCCACACTATGCCAGCAGACCACCCACTTGATTCAAGTCCTCATAGTAACCGCGAACACATGCTTCGGTAGATGCCGCCCACACGGTCAAGTCAGGACTTCCACCTTCCCTCATAATCGCTGGATTCATGAGGAATGTCGTGACTCTGCCAGGTCACTAATCCCATTGAGGGTCCCCAGGCCATCGCTCAGTACCGTAGATTCTTCAAGAACAAGAAGGTTGTGTATCTTGCGGACTACCAGCAACAAATGTTATACCTCTTGGAACGTGACCCCAGAAGATTTTGGAGAGAAGTGTTGAGGAAGCCACGACAGACTATAGGAAGCATCACTGCAGAGCAATGGGCCCAATACCTGCAACAACTATAGAATCCTTTGGGCAGTCAGATGCCAGTGCCCCCATAGATAGGACTACCACTGGTCATCACAGTGGACAACGTGCCTGGCTAATGGGCAGGCAGCAGATTTGGATGGTATGCAGGTGGAACTCCTCAGCTGGGCTGGGCCGGGCCGCCAGTGGTGCCTGTACTGACAGCGATATTCAATAGAGCACTGCAAGAAGGTTTTCCTCCACATTGGACTTACAACAGGGTTATCCGCATCTACAAGGCCGATGACCGTCATTGTCTGGCCAACTACCGCATTATAATGGTCAGCTTTCTCTTTTGAAACTCCTGGCTATCATTCTTGAGCAGCAGATGACCATATGGGCCGAGGACTTAGACGTCCGTGCTCTACCCAGGCATGCTTCCGTCCCGACCACTCTACCAATGATCATATATTCATCTTGAGAGCCATCATCAAGGATAGCAGGAAGCGCCGACAGGACCTCTACTGTTGTTTTGTTGTCTTCGCTGAGGCTTTTGACACCATACATCAAGGCAAGTTGTGGGATAGTTTGCAGTAGCTTGGGACCCCTACCGACTTGCAAAATGCAATGTACAGGTTGTATGAGTCCACGGTCCGTATCAGATATTGCTACAGGAAACATGTTTTCTCCCCCTCCAGAGGGCAGCTATGTGCAGCCACCTCCTTTATTTTCAAAAGGTGGTTCGCATGGGGGATGCCCGCCTACCTAATATGGCCTTAGCAGCTGCAATGGGTCCGCAACGCCTTAAAGCCTGCTGGAAGGATAAGTAGGCCCACTGACTCTCTCGATGGCACATCCAGGCACAAGGGTGCATGCATGCAGGTATCCACAAAGGAGCAAGATGAATTGAAAGGGTACCTGGACGCTTCTTTCCTTAAAAAAATATGGGATGTTGGGGCTCGACACAAGTTAAGACAATACACTATAGGCTGCAGGTGAACCCAACGCTCACATGGGACCCACAACAGTACCTACGCACCCCTCTGTCCATGAAAAAGTGTAGGCTCATGGCTTCCATTCGCACAGGTGGGCATCGCCTTCATATTGAAACGGGACGATGGGCTCGGGAAGCACGCAAGGACAGGACTTGCCAGTGCTGCCATCAAGGGGCCATTGAGGACGAGCATCATGCTCTGCAGGTCTGCCCCTTGTATGAACAGATTCAGACGCAGTATCCTATCCTCAACTGGTAGTGCCTAACCAGCCGCTGCATCTTCTGTTGAGCACAAACTTAGTGGGATCTCTTAGATCTTACCTTTAAGAGGTCATGGACGAGCAAACTCGACTCTGCCCATCTGGGTCATCGCTACATCTTGTTGTACAGTATACCAGCAAGTTTATTACTACCAATGTTTTTCCCTCGAAAACCCTTCTTCTGAGTGGGGATTTTTTTCATCCTGGCCATAATACCCTTGTCGTTCTCTTTGTTTGGGTCCCATAGGCCAATTGGTCTCCGTTGATGATAAAATACATTCTATTCTATTCTATTCTATTCTATTCCATTCCTTTCCTATGTTGGACTTGAACCCCCACTCCGGCTCACACATTAATCAAGCATTAGGAAGATATAATTGATCCTACATATAAGTGCCTCAATTCTTACCCATGAGGTCAACGAGTTCAACTATTAAGGCTCAACAAATATTCATGTGTTCAAAAGTTGAACAGCAAATATTCATGTGTTCAAAAGTTGAAAATATAATAGAGAACAACGCCAACATATTGCAAGATAATGTTGGCTCAAACTGCAATAGAAGTGGTGCTGGACTATGAGGACCTCTGGTGGTGGAACAGTCTCTCCTTGAGGCAAGTTTTTGCAGCATTGTGGGAAGAGCATTTTGATGTCACCTCTAAGCTTATGTTGCAGTTCATAGATCACACCCCCTTCGACCTGGATGGACTAGAAGCACTTTTACATATGGTGGAGGTCAATATTCTGGAGTTCGATCTGGGATATGAATAAACAGCAAACAGGAATTTCCATGATGGTAAACTCTTCATAAGTTTTCCTTAATATGTTGTATATATGGTGGCCCCAGCAATTTTGCTACTGTCATGGCATCCTTCACCTTAATGCCTTGTCAATTACGTAGAAACGCCCCCGTCATTATGGAGTTGGAAGTGTTGGATTTGCTCTTTTCCGCAAAATTTCTAGCTTCTTAATGAGCTCCTCAATTGTATCTGCTTGCTTTTTAACTGCATTAGAGATGAAGTGAATCAATTACTTTCGGTACAGAAGAAGAAAAGGTGCCAAAGACGCCAGCCACATCATTGAGAGGCTATAAACAATCTACCTTTATCGTTTAGTTTTTGTTTCTTGGCTATAGCGATTATCTTTCCCTTCAAAGCAACATCCTTGCTTTCGTCCCCCACTGCATTCTCAACAATAGCAGATATCAAATTCAGAAATAGCAGTTATCCAAATCAAGAGTACACACATTTAAAGGTTGACTTTAACCATGTTTTAAAGATAAAAAATGTCTGGACTCATCTTGCAAAAAAGAACTCCATTCTCTCAATAATAGAGTGTTCTGTTTCCACATTGTGCATGAAAGTTCATAGAGTGTTGGCTTTGAGAACTGCTCTTGGCTATTTAAAAGACTTTAGCCCAAAATGGGAAACCAAAACATGCATCACATCTATCATGTAGTATGGAGATAGTGATCACTAGGTGCCAACAAAAGGCACAATGTGCTTCTAAAAAAGGTCAATAAAAAAGTTTTCAGCTGTATTATGTTTGTGATAGTATTACTAGCTTAGACTTTTACTGGTTGAATGACTCACGGAGTTTTTAACATAACCTTGCATATTGAATTAGAGCTATAATAAAGAACACGATAGGCAGAAGCAATTATTTGCTTACATGTTTTGGTAAAAAGACGATGCTGGAAAGCAAATTCTTGATGAACGCGGCTAGCTTCCTCTTTAAGCTCAAGGTTCTGTTCTTTTATTTTATTTGCTCTTTCATGAAGTTGACCTAGCTGAGTAGTTTTTTCTTCAATTTTCTTCTTTTGTAGCTTCGTATTATGCTCCAACCTAGAGTTCAACCACATTGGCATATCTCGCTTACACAGGAAAGCATAAAGAAAATTTATAGTACCGGTCTTGAAGAGCTGCACTATCACTTGCACTGGCAATATCTCCTCCAGTTGAAAGAGCTGTTTGAAGAGCTGTAACACGAAGGAGCAATGTTCAGTAAACCATATTTCGTTGTAATCTTAAATTCGAATATATACTACTAGTCATATAAGATCACTGACACTGGCTTCCAAATGCATATGCACAAAGCTACAAAATGGTGGAAAGTAGCATGACAAAGTCTAAGATAGCAAATGTGCTTTTTAGTGTAATCTTATCAACTGTGCGTCATTACTATGGATTAAACGGAAACTTTTAATTTACACTTTAACAAAAGGATTAGGAAGAGTTAGGGCTTCTTGTTCATAAACTAGAGCATTTAGGTGAATCGCCCTTCCACCCGTTTCTTTTCTCACTAATTTGACAACCGTGGACCAAGACATTGAGACAATTCAAATTTCCACTGCCAAGCCTGGGGATGAAGGCTATGCATGTGCTTTAACATAATCATTTTGTTTATGGTCTGCACGATGATTTATAGTTGACGAGTCAATTTAAATGAATTCTGGTCCTGCATATAGGGCTTGCTTATCTTTTTTGTACATACTCATAAATATGATCCCTTTACTTCTTTTTTGTAACTATTACGGTTATCTATAATGAAAACTTCGTGAAACTATAGAACCTTTTGTATTTCGTAGAAGCTGGATGTAACGAATTTTTTCTGTCAAGTTCGTTTCAAGCATACATAATCTTGATATCTGCCATTGTGCCTCATGCGTATTGCGCTTCACCTCTTTTATTGCAATCAAGTTATCAATCTGCAACCCAGTGGAATGGTAACATTCATATACTGGCATAAGCTAAATCAAATGGATTAATAATTATGGTCAAGAATAAGGAAAAAATAAATAAAACCTTCAAATTGGCCTCGCGTAAAATAACGGCATTGAAATCTTCAATAATTTGGCGTGGCAAAAGCACAATATCATGATAATCTCCACTTAATGGTTTTAGTTTGATTTCAACCAAACCCTGTTTCAAATGAAGAACAAATGCCAAGTCTCTCTTTCTTCTCTCCCTGATTTCCCGGAACTCTGTAACATCTCTGGGGTCAAAGTCATTCATATGAATTAAAGAGTTCTCAGGTTTGATCATACCAGCCAGAACTCTGAGTGCCTTTTCAATAAGCTTACGATTCGCGTCATCTCTTGATATCAACTTATTTAAATGATTTATCATCTTGGACAAAATAGCGCCATTTCTCTTTAACTCTTCTTCTTTTTCTATTTTACGATTCCTTGTTGCTAGCAACCTATCCCAGTGATCAGCGTCAACATCCTGACAAATATCAGAAGCCATGAGAAGTGCATGTTCATTTGTAGAAAATGGAACTTATAATTTTGGATTTAATTGGCATTTTTGTCTAAGCTGCAGTTGACATATGTTTAATGACCCAGACAAAGTAGTGGGCTTTTTGACCGGCAATCAAACTGGTTTATTTTTAAAGGCAATAATAATTGGCCTTCAGTCGTCAAATGAAAGTGAAGAACAGCGATTGATGAACATCTTAGAGACCTCAAACTTGCACTATTTATGAGCCCACGAAAGAGCCAGAACAAAAATATAAATGTTTATGTATGATAGTTCTTCCAAATTGGTACCTTAAGTTCTGAATGTGAGAAGCAACCCACCAGAACAAAAACCCATACAACATGAAGTACCAAGATTACATTGAATACAGTGATGGCTGAAAAGCAACCTAAACAATTTTAGATCACTTCAGATGAGTCACATTCAGCACAAAATTAAACTATCAAACATATTAAGTCATGGAATAATGATGACGTGAAAGGAATACAAATATCAAGGAATAATTACTAAAGTGGAGAAGGTTGTGAAGGAGCAACAAGAAAGAAATACAGAAGACCCTTAGGGTCTATAAGACCAAATAGGTACATCAAAACTTCATCATTTAGGAGCATAAAGATAGGTCTCAAGTTACATGCTTGCACTGTTGGCAGAAGGTCACTTTGAGCGTCAATGTCCAGAGAAATTGTTACAGAACTCTTATCACATGTCCCACTCTTCTTCCTCACACAGTTCCAAGACTGTTAATGCTGCCAATTGTATATCAGAGGCAGCAGTTTTATCTTCTATGTTTTCTCATGACTACCTCAACTATGCAGCTAACACTTCTCTTGTTTCTCCAAATCGTATGATGTATTCAGGACGGGTGCCACAAAGCATTTAACAGGTCAATCTCCATTTTTGCACTAATCTAACCTGATCAGTCAGTAGTGGTCACCATGGGCAATGGAAATCTATGTCATTCTACAGAAACAGGAGTTGTAAACTTTAAATCTTCAGCAGGAAAATCTCAATCAAAGATAGTATTTACCAGATTTAAATGCTAATTTACTGTCTGTTTCTAAAATTGATAAGATAAAAAAGCATGTGATCTTTGGTAATGGAAACATGTATCTCACCAAGAGAAGCCCCTTTGAGTTTATTTTTCCAGCTTGAAAGTTGTTAGTACAGGGCATAAGAACAAAGCTGGCATACTGTTGACGCTGATACAGAATCAGATGACTCTTTACTTGTGGCAGCAGATCTCTCCCTCGAATATCTTTGGCATGCCAGGTTTGAACATATCGGAGGGCATGCTCTAGGAGAGCTGGCACGTTTTATACATGGTATTATGTATGCCCTCTTTAATGTGAGGCTTGCCATTTGGGAAAGCAGCCTCAAGCTCCCAATCCACTACAGGCCACTTCTAGAGCTATCTTTCCTTTGGATCTCATACATTCAAATTTATGTCATTTACCAGATAAATCTTTGGGTAGAGCATATGTTTTTCAGTCATATTCCTCTACAGCTGAAAAATGTACACAGATCCACAAATCTTGATAAAGATTTTTCAAAGTTGAGACAATTCTGTTTTAGAACCATCCGTTATTGCAAACCGTAGCAAGAAAGCAACTAAAATGCTTGCAAATCATACAAACAGCCTCGGATTCTTCTGATCCAATAACATCAAGCGCAAAAAAAACAACACAAATCTTGCCTAAGCTCTCCTCCTCCCTCCATTCCGGCTCTGATGCCATGTTGATAGAACGTATGCATCAATGAAGACGATGAAGGTGCTGATAAGCGTCTGATTAGACTGTAGAATATGAACTACTAGAGGTCACATTACTTAGGTGTTTATATACAGATCTAATCGTGTATAATACAGTATGCTGAGTCATCTATACAAAAATACAAATATGTAGTTTACTAACACATTATAAGGCAAAAAACGTTGCTATGTCAGAAACTGATTCTAATACCTCAGGACGATCTGTAAACGGATCAGCCTTGACAAGAATGAGTGAGCGACGACCACCTTGGACGGCCTGTAAATAATATGAATCATGAAAATGCCAACAAAACTTTTTTTGTAGATTCGTAAGTCTAACATATCAGCCTGTAAAAGCACTGTACCGAGCTTCTTCGACGTCCCTGAAGCCCTTGACCTGGTAGCTGTTTTATAGACGATCTTCGTTCTGTGGGGCTTGTACTTGTTGGTAATGGTAATCTTGGAGATCCCTTTGGAGATGAACTGGCCAAAAACAGTTCGTCTTTTATTAGTGCCAATATTAAATTGTTTAATCTCAGCAGATAAGTACTGTTGTTGATCATTACATGGAAAGCAACTGTGGTTCATTTTACCCAAAAAAATATGTTGGTTTATAGATTAAATTAAAAAAGATTTTCGACGTTCTTATACATGTACAAGCTTGCTTTATTTTTAGTGTAGTACACTTTAGACGTCATGCTCTTTTAGATGACTAGACATGCCAACTATGTTGCTGACATGGCTCTATTACAAAGCCATAGTCATGCCTTTATAGTTTTATTCAGTTCACTCAATAGCCTAGCTATCTCGTGTATCTCATTCCATTCTTGCATACTCATTTAGCATATTCATGCAGAATCTTCATTTATTGTTAGGAATTGAATAAAAGGCTACAGGAATAGAGAAATGCAAAGAGAAACAGATAAAAGAGAGAGAGAGAGAGAGCTTAAAGTGATGTTCACTATTGCCTGCTTACAAAATTAATGCTAGCCTTTGTTTCAGTCTTGGCAGGTGGCATTCTTAGGTGGGCACATGCATTGACTATTGACTACATCTGACCTTTTTATGGACACATTAGGTAGGTATAATATATCCCAATAGTCTCCCTTGTGTGGCCTTAATACATTCAGCTGAGGAGATCTTTTCTCCCTTAAGCTGAAATTTGACCATTCTTATGTGTTCCTTGATAGTATTCAGCTTCCCTTTGGCCAATGTTTGGTGGACATAAAAGACGCTTGGTTCTAACATGGAACACCAGGCTGTCTACTAAGTATATAGTAGTTCATGGATCATGCTAGTCATCAGTTCATGGTTTGACCTGATCACTAGGCTTGACTGTTGAGTCATCATGTGATGTTGTGGCATCTCCATAAAAGGATATGCTGACCTTTGTATAGTTTACTCTGCATGCGCCATATCTTTTCTTTCTCCACGCTCACATTTTCTACAATATGGACTTTTGAAATCCCATCTAGAGGGCCTTTTACTCTTTCCACACTACAATGGCTCAGAAATGCATGGAAGCCTTACGTTGGAGTTTTGCGCTTCTTAAAATGCTTATATAATAAGTTCAATTCATCTCCACAGTCGGCAAAATCCTTCTTAAAGTTTCGATCTATTGCCTTATCCTCTGCAGCTATAGATTCATAATACTCCCGAAAATCATCCACCTGTAAACAAAGCTCATCAATGATCCAAAGCAAGAAGCCTAGGCAATTAAAAGATGGATTACTCAGTATAACCCTCATTTAA
Source organism: Isoetes engelmannii (assembly GCA_011763485.2). Lineage (NCBI taxonomy): Eukaryota > Viridiplantae > Streptophyta > Lycopodiopsida > Isoetales > Isoetaceae > Isoetes > Isoetes engelmannii. Next base: position 1,623 of record JAANSK020256874.1, on the reverse strand, counting down.
GCTCATAGACTTAGCACGAAAATTGACTCTTATATATTAAGCCATATATGTGATGAAATGGCTGCACCTGTACTGTACCGACATGGTACTCCACCACCCAAGCGCAGAAGGAAGTTCCTTCATCAACAAGCTGGGCCAAGTATGCTGATTGCTTTGTGTGAGAATGGGAAAGACTCAGAAGAGCTGTGGATGCAATTTTAAAGCATGGAGGAATTGTAAACAACGTTAGACATCATGAAACACAGCCCAGAGAAATTGATTGGTTGGGAGCCAGCATTGCGTTCTTGGACAAGTCCAGAAGTGACAAGACACTTCACCTCTCATATGAAGTTGTATTCTTCTCTTCCCTGTATGCATTAACTGTTCTTTTCCTTAATGCAATTCCCTCTTGCTAGATTGTCTTTCGATTCTTGTTGCCTACATCTCCAAATTTTAATATAACAGAACACAAGGGCACTGAACAGAGTTCAAGCAAATCTCGGAAACATAGGCTGCTGAATTGAGAGAGCCAGCTCTCTTTTTTCCCCGGATTGGAAATTCCTCCCGTCTTTTGCCCTTGGTTCTATGCTGGTACAACCGAAAGAAAGGATTATGATGCATGGAGACTAGGCGTCGAAGTTGTCTTGGGGTGGCATAATTGAAGCTGGGAAAATGTTATGAAGCTGTACAAAAAGCCTCTCTAAGGATGATGTTGCTCCCTACAATGTAATCCCTAGTGAACTCTCCTCTCTTGTTATCAATTAATATCAGAATACAATATTGGTGACGTCTTCGTGGAATGTTGAGCCTTGTTTACATATAGAAGAGCAGTATGTCATAGCCACAATAGTGTAACAACCTCGGTCTATCTCTTTTAGCTTATGAGTCTTAAACCATGTTTACATATAAAAGAGCAGTAGGTCATAGCCACAATAGTGTAACAACCTAGGTATGGACTATCCATATGGGACAGAGGCTAGTGTAAACTCCTCCTCGAGCCAGACAATCCCGAAATTATACTATATAAAGGAGCAAAGAGGAGACGCGAAACTCCCAAGATTATACTACTCAAAAGAGAAGCCCATATAACATCACGCATGAAGACTATGTAGACAAGATAGACACCCCAGTTATTAAAACACACTTATCATGCTTGTTGACGAGTGGGTTAATCTCGGCTAAAACCAGTATCATTGTTAAGACTCATTTCAATCTCAAGCGTAGTTTTGAAATGAACATGGAATTGAAGTCATTAGGACACTGCAAATTGTGTGTGCATAGATCAAATTGGCCCCTGGTAGACATTAAAAGTGCTATTCTTTCTTCTCTTAGATGACCATTACCCTAGTAAGGGGTGTCTGCTCTGTGAAGGGCCATCACATATCACTGCACTTCTTCCCCCACCTCTTCCTCCTCTCATTTTCCAAACTTTTAATTGATGGAATTCAATCTAGAGGAGAAGCAAGGAGAGGAGACGGAAAACTGAATTATTCTATTCAAACTTCATCAAAAGCCAAAACCACATAGATAACGTCACCTATTTATGGTAACGTCTAATTCTAGTGATACTTGTCCTTAGAGCCCTATATTGACCCTAGGGACGTTTAACTTCTAACCATTAAACTAACATTGCAAGTTTACTCA
>JAANSK020256863.1:0-12712 GCA_011763485.2 Isoetes engelmannii | reverse complement strand
CCGTTGTTGAGAAGAGAAGGCAGCATGGCAGTACACAACAAAGAATGCGATTAAAAAAAAGTGCCGGAGTGGAAGCTGCTTCCCGTGGGAGCAGAACGAAGTCGAAGAGTGAAACTGGAAAATCTTTCCAGGCATGATCTTGGGCGATGTTTTTCTGCAACAGAACCTCTGGTTCACTGCCTTCACTCTTTCAAAGACGAAACTAAAAAACGTCAGAATTTAAGGAAGGGAAAAAAAAAAACAATCACGGAATCGATAAAAAAGGGCTCACCGGCTTCAATCACGGAATTAGGCTCGAAGCACCCGCTTCAAATACAACAACGATGAAACGCCGGGCCTCATCAGACAGAACTGTTTATCCAACGGACCAAAATGAAATTAAAAAATCGATGGCCTAAAGTGCACGCAGACTATCACAAAACGCCTTTAGTATTATATATAGATGCTCAGGCCAGTTGCAAGCGATAGGACAACCATTTTCCAGCAGTACCGGGGTCCACCAGGGATGCCCTCTCTCTCCAACATTGTTCGGACTTTACATTGATCAGTTGGGAAGCTGGCTTGCTGACAGGGGGCACCTGAGCTCAACTTTTACATCAGATCACCAGACAATTCATATATGCTGATGATGTGGACCTCCTAGCTCACACTCCGGAGGACATGCAGTGCCACATGGACACCCTGGACACATTCTGCCAGGCCACTGATATGCGTGCCATTCTAGCCAAGACTAAGGTAGTCCTCGTCTCATCCTCACATCACCAAAGGCCTCCATCATTCACTTACCGGGGACAAAATGTGGAGGTGACATCCACCTACAGGTATCTGGGGGTAGACTTTCCTTCTACAATCTGTTGGAACACTTTCATCCGCTTACGTGTAACGACAGTCTGGAAAGTGCCCTATGCAATGCAGAACAACAGTCACAGAGCAGAGCTGTATGATCGGGGCCATCAGTCGCATCTGTTTACGGTGTTGGTGGAGCCCATTTTCTATACTGGGTCGAAGTCTGGGGTCCGATGGTTTTTCTTGCTACCTGGAATGACTAGGAGCAGGTCCAGAAAGCCTTCCTAGCACAGGTGTTGGGAGTGAAATCCACGTTCCCATATCAAATCCAGTTGCAAGAGACATGTTTCTTGCCTCGTCAAAGAGCAGCCCTTAATCGTCACATCGTCCAGAAGGTAGCCAACATAGATGATGCTCGTCTCCCCAACCTGGCTTACACTATGGCAAAGGGACCGCAGCATCTCAAGACCTATTGGAAGGAGAGTGGCTCTAGCCAGATAGAATGTGCAAGAGCACAGGTGCATACAGGTGCAAACATAATCAAATTGCCTTAGGTTGAGGCAGTACCTTAGCTTTGGGATGTCACAACCCTTGAACAGGTTAAGACAACACATCACCAGCAGCGCCACATAAACCCCATACTGCAACTGGGCATACGACGCTCATGGATACCCATCTGCCCATGAAAAAGCGCAGACTCATCGCCTCGATTCACGCATGTGAACACCGTCTCTGAAGTGAGACATGCCGATGGATTGTGGACCCACGCCGAATGTCACACTCTTCAACATGCTATGTTTAGTTGGTCCAGCCCGACCAACCGCTACATGTGATATTGGGCACTGCTTCAATACGTGCTAGGATCATACCATCAGAAGGTCAAAGATATGCGGGCTCAGCTACGTCCCTAGACAATCACTCAACATGTGTACATATATTTCATGATGTATATTTGTACAGACTGCCACGATTTTTTCCTCGAAAATCCATTTTTGGAGGGGGGGGGAGTGTTAATTCGAACAATAATATGTTTGCTGCGTTTTTTTATTGGGTCCCATTGGCTGATTGGTCTCCATAAACAACAAAGATCATGCAATTCAATTCAATTCACTTTTGGATGGCCTATTATTTGCAGCCTTTAATTCAATTCACTTTTGGATGGCCTATTATTGCAGCCTTTAATGGTGACCCCTGAGCTCCGGTAGTACCAATGCCCTGTGTGCACATATTGTCTTGTGGAGGATGTGTGCCTCACCACCACTTAGATTATTTGCTTAAATGCACATCTAATGGACACCTTCCCAGATATTGGTTCTTTATAAATGTACAAATGCATCAACATTTACACACTTTGTTTAAGGAAAGTTGTCAATATAGGGGTCTATTCGCACTCGTGGTTAAGTTTAGTGATGTTAACTTTCACCATTAAGTTAAGTTAATAGTACCTAAGTGATTGCCTTCACACCAAAGCTAGTTAAAAAAAGTAGTTAAGACTAACTTAATTAAAAACCACTTCGCACTCGGTTAGTTAAAAAATTCAGTTAAAAACAACTTAACTAGCTAACTAAATGCTTTCGCACGTGTTTAGTTAAGTTAGCTAAAGACATAAAAAAAATTAATCACATTTAACTAAACTTAAAGTGACCTCTATAAAGTCACTTTAGCTTTCTATTTTTAGTTAACTATTAATTAATTTTGCTATTTTCTATTTTAGTTAACTTTTAATTAATTTTGCTAACTTAACTAAAACATAGTGCGAAGGCAAGTTTAGTTAATGTTTTTGGTTAAAAAAAGTTAACTAAATTTCTTAGCTATATGCTAACGTAAGTAGTGGTGCGAATGTAAATTCAGTTAAAAACCATAATTTAACTTAGCGCTGGTGCAAATTTCCTAATAGAAGTCTATTTAATATACTTTTCAATGCCACCAATCCGACTTCTTTACAAGTTATGACAAAAACTATTTCGAGAATGTTAACTTTCCGTTACTTCCGTTAAAATGTCAAACTCTTTTTGAGGGGAGCATATCCGTCGAATCTTTTATCAACACGTCTTGTTCTGGATTTGAACCGGTCAGGCCCAAGCAAATAGACAAAAAAAGCTCTGAAAGCATTATAACACCAACAAAAGTCACCACCACAGCCTCACGACTCCCAGCCTCTCTGCAACCACAAAAAACCACAATGCTTCTCACAGAAGCAGCACAGAAGCACCAGCAACTCCTCCAAAGTGATACGAAAGTTGCTTCCAAAAACTATGCCAAACAAAACAAAATCCAGGCCAAAGCAATGTGCTTATGCCATCCATTAGAACACCACACTTTAAGAAGGCCATCTTCTTTCTTGCATCTTGCTTCCATGCCCACTTAAGCACCAGGTCATTGTGCCTTTCAAAAGAAATCAAAGAACCATTATTGACAACATAATTTATTTAATAATAAGTAGTACAAAACACCACATCCACCAAAAACTTGTAGAAACCTTTTACAGTGGCCAAACAATAGGCTATAGAAAAGGAGCTTTTATATTTCCTTTTGTCACATCTATCTTTAACCCCATTAATTACAGTCGTCCTTGAATGCGCATTTTAGCAAAATTACAAAGTTCTCTTTCATATTTCCTATACATCAAGTTTATAACTGTTGAAATTTAAAGTCTGTTCTAATGCCTTACTAAACATCTATCTACATAAACTTTTGTTCATTCAAACATGTTTTGTGATGGAAAACTATAACTATATGCTCATGCAGTGTATGAATCTCAAGAGTTAACCACTGGATATAGAGAATTAACTTAACCAGAGTTTGAACGGTGGCAGGTCCTGCAACTCAATATCTAGAATGCATATACCACTCCAAACCTGTCTCTGCAGGCATACTTCTAATTAGTTGCTTTCAACAGAGGACTAAGCTGCAATGAAAGAATTAGACCTTTATCAAAATTACAGGCAGTCTGCTCATTAGACATGCAGTGAACCTGCAAATAAATATATACTTACAGCTGAACTTCGTATCCTTCCATCCTTATCCAGTGCAAGATCTTACCATGCAATGGCAGTTTCTTTACTTGTCCATTCCAATGGAGCCACTGGATATATATATAGAGAATAGACATTAGCCTCAAACTAGGAAACAAAACTAGAGCAATATCCACCTTTACATCGTGAATAAGAATTCCTCTATGGCATGTAATAATCTTAAAAATCACAGCTAAAAGAAGAGAAGAATGTTCAAGAATCTGAAAGTTTTCTAACAGCTTCTTTTGATATCCACTTGAGACAAGTGGATGTGTTTTACAGTGAACATTGGTGCTAAACAAGTTACAACAATTGCCTTAAATGCAAATCAATTCGTTTGCGTGATGATTAGATACATCGCATTTATACAAAAGAATGGGAATGGAGTTTCTTGAATCCCACCTTTTCAACAAAGATGGTTGATGCACTCCGCAGGTTCCTTGAACCTTCTATCAGCATGTGGTGGACCAGATTTACAAATGGTGTGCTTGGTAAGATTGTGTGCACCTTCAGCATGTGTTTCTCGAGGTAAAAGGTTAACTGAACTCGCAACTACATCATTGACTCAATCCAGTAGCCTCCACCTGATCTGTATATGTCATGCTTGGGTCAGCAAACAAATGCACATGGCTTGACCACTTGCCAAGCTCCATTTAACATTTGAAATTTGATGCGTTTAGGAACAGGTTCCTTTCTCTGTGTGTCAATGTGTTTCCTTCTTTCTGGCTTCCCAGATTTTGCATCCTTCTTGCCATCTGATCTTACTTGGCAGGTTGGCTTACTGTTAACACGCCACTCTCCATTCACCCGTTGAAGCTTGATTTTACTCTTGTAACCCTTTCTATTACATGACTTATCCTGCATTAGATTGGTCAAGACAAAAGCTCCTCTATTCTGAGTCAACAAACCTGTGTGTCTAATCACCCAAGGATGCATGACAATTTGCTCACATGTCAGTCTCTTTTGCGGTTGCTGCTGCATCATTGCTAAAACAAGACACTTTGCTTCCTCTGATACATCTAAAGGCCACTGCAAACATGAAGCAGCCAAATCTTCGCCACTTCTAAGCCTGCAAACAACTTCTTCACTTTCGAGCTCTGAAAAGGCAAGCATGCCAGTAAGTGCTTCATAAAGGATAATTCCCAAACCCCAAACATCAACCTCCTTAGAGTAGCTCCCTTGTAATATCTCTGGTGCATAATACCTTGAAGTCCCAACTGCTTCAGTAAAGCAAGGAGCAGGACCAATAAAACAAGCAGAAAGACCAAAATCTGCTACCTTTACATCATAGGGTTCCCCACCTAACCTAATAAGGACATTGCCAGGTTTCAGATCTCTGTGAACCACAGCAGTGGCATGAAGATCCTGCACAGTTCTGGCGAGAAATTGAATGAGAAGTGCTGATTCTTTCTCTGACAGCTTTCCCTCATTTTGAATCCTATCATACAGGCTACACTCACATAATTGCATAATCAAATGCCAAAAATCATCATCGATGATTACCTCCTTGAGGGACACAACTCCGGGATGGCCGTCTAGCTTACGCATGACCTCCATCTCCAGCCGCAGGTCCTCAAGTTTGGATATCCGCTCCACATCACTTTCGCCCTTTGCAATACTCTTGCAAGCAAAAACCTCCCTGTTGCCGGATTTGCTGCGGCACTGAAAAACCATAGCTTGCCCACCTTCGCCAATCTTCTTCACCAATTCATACCGCTCCAGAAGCTTAGAAAACTTCTCAGAATACAGGCAATTGAGATCGATTGCGCCCATTTCCACAGGATCAAGGCATGGATTAACAAGCAAGCAAGAGGTAGAGAAAAATACCCAGACGATCAGAAGGTAAAAATCTGGCGCTACCGGATGGACCGAACCTACTACAGGGTTGTTTGAACTACTTGCTATATTTGTTGCTGAAGCTTTTCTGGATGTTTACGGCCCCGTGATCACATGGGGTGTTGAGCGGCCAAAGAATATTATTTTTTTAAGGCACAATTTTATGTCTAGCAAAAAAGGATCTTTTAAAACGTCTTCTTTTTGCAGAAGCTAGGAAGCGGGTCTAGGGACCACACAATTTCAAACGATTAACCTATTATTAGTTATATCATAACCTTGGCCCATAAGTTTTGTGTGTTTAGGTAGTGTGCCAACAAATCAATTCTTCATGAGTACGCCTTGAGAAAAGGACGTGCAAAAGAAAGATGGTCATATTACACTTGTTAACACTTACACAAGTATTGGTTGTATTAGGGGTTGTATTAGGTAATTGATGGGGAGTGGGGTTTTATGTCGTGTAAGACCACGAGGCGGCCAACGAGTGGCGGCAGCCACGAGTTGCCATCGAGTGGTTTCACAGGGCATACAACCCCCCTGCCCATCAATTACCAAGCGTATGGCATAGTTGGGTTGCAGTTACTTTGAAATAGAGTAGCTTACAACTATAATTTTACATAAAATATCATTCCATGTTATAATTTACATGTAATTATAGAGTAATTGCACCCAACCATGCATTACGCAACTATAAAACACTAGTGAACAAATGGCCATTTCAACATTTCAACTTTGTGAATGGTTATTTAGTACATTTTTACATATGGTAGGGTGCCTTCTAACTTCCCGATGTCCATTTTTCAACCATTTGCTCATATTTCGGTCATGTTTATGGTAGGTCAATTTTACCACGGATGCCCAATTTTACTATGGTATGTCAAAAGGGGGAGTTAAAAAGAGTTTAGCCCATCATAATAAAGTTTATCTTTCTTAAGTGAGCGACTGGCAAAATGCTCATTCTTGGTTCGGGAAATTTCGGGGAACCCTTGTAAGCCTCCGAACAGATTTGAGATTTAGCTTGTTGCATTAAGAAATGCAGGCAAATTTCCTACTAAATAGAGACATTTTTCTTAGATTTTTCGACGGAATACAAGATGCTTAATATAGCCTGTTGGACAGATCTTAGACGGCAAGAAATATGACGATTTAGGCCAAAAATTTTTCCGAACCAAGTGCTCATTTGAAGCTACTCATGTACGTATAGTTTGATACATATAGTTTCAAACTCTATGTAATATTGTCATATTAGAGGGCAATGTGGTTCAAGTACATTCTTGACACGTATAGTTTGATACATACAGTTTGGAACTCTATGTGATGGATGGTTGGATGGATGTTCTATTAAACGTCACGTCATTAGGCATCATCCAACTGAATAAGTGGCCATGCACCACACTACAATGTTCGGTTGGCCCCTGTCCCCCAACCACTTTACATTGCGAAGAATGTGATATGGTACAAGTTAGCCGGACATGTAACAAACTAGCAACGTGTGCTAGTAGGGGTGCATATTTATTTAGACTTGATATATAATTGTTTACACACATTGCACATGCATACTTATAATGCCGTCTATACATAATGCAATATCAGTTTGTCATTGAAGCTTATCCTAGGCCTACCTACTACCATTTTGTAAGCTTAATTTAGTACATTTGTAACTTTATCTATATATTTTATTAGAGCCTATCCTACTAGCTTGCAATTGACCAATTGGGGCACACGAAATGGGCCCATTTATAAATAGTAAGGATGGCTCAAATACTCCATTGTGGATTAAGATTAATTGCACTTTTTTTCACCTATTACATTAATTGTTTTCATTAAGACAGTTATTTTGTGTTGATCCACTATTATAAAATTTGATCCATTTTACCCTCCCCTAGTACATTTGTAACTTCGTCTATTTACATGAACGTAAACCAAGTTTGCTTTGAGATATTGAGCAATTTGGTTATGTTAAGTGTGTGATTACAAGAAATAAATTTTAGACAATGGTCTTTGGATATTGTAGCCAAAGTCAATTCTCAAGGTTTATTAGTGTTACATGGGTTTTTTCATCCAACCTCTCAATCAAGCTAAGAATTTACTTACCCTTGTTTGGATGTCGTCCTTCCGGATCACCAAAAAATCCTCTCCTCCAGGATCCCACAGTCAACTCCGTAGTGAAATGCTTACTCCGCAGTTTAGAGCCATTTTTTCGCCGGATTTGAGCTCCCTCGCCATAGATGCGCTCAATTAAAAACACATCCAAGATCCCCAAGACCTCGATATGGATACCCTCCACCTTTTAGCCATTGGATCCTAATGAATGCTAATAAACAAATGGGATGGTCACCTCCAATTAATATAGTGGGCAACTATGAACCAAAAGTCAATTTCTAATTATATCATAGGTGATGTGCCCATTTTGCATGTCATATGATAAAGCCCACACTGCAGGAATGGAAGTTGGGTGAAGGATTTCATTCATCTGGTGGGCGAAGATGACCATCCGGTGAAGAAGAATGTAAGTTCTTGGATTTTTTTCCCACTTTCCATTTTGTAGCGGAAGGGAAGCAGAGACTCCCTTCTCGCAACAACGGCAAACCCGCTCCCAGTTGTCGTCGGTCTCGAGGCCCCTAGTGCTGTTGCAAAAAGCTTCCCGTCCGCAATACAAAATATTGCCACGGTTTATTTAGTATGTGGCTTCTGAAGTGTTACTGCTACATTGCGACATTATAATTGTCTTCCGGAATAGCAGGCGACCCACTTTTCGTTTTGTAGTGGTGGCCATTGTCAACAAACATAATCCTCATCATTCCGTGTGATGAAAAAAACAAGTTCAGTTTGCAGAAGATCCGTAATCTTGTAGTTGAAATGACCATAGAGACGTGGTTGAAGATGAGTGCCACACTCTCCAGAGCTGCCCAGCATACACCCAGATCCGGACATACTATGCTGAATTACTCAGACCCAATGAAGCCCTGTATATGCTACTGAACATGACCTCGGTGCAATCATTGGGATCATACATTCAGGAGATGATGGACAAAAGAGCTCAGATATGCCCTCCGATAGCCACCTAACATGTGTACATACTTCTCATGTATATTTGTGCAGCTTGTCAGCAGAGTTATTGCAACCACGGTTTTTTTGTCGAAAACCCTAAGAGATAGGGATTTTTTAATATGGGCAGTAATACGCCTACTGCTGTAACGGACCCATGGGAGACAGCTCGAGTAGATCTTGGTGTGGTGTTTCCTGATACCACCACAAAAGAGTGGGATGGATTTTCCATAAACATCCGGACGTTTTGGCCAGTTGGTTAGGACGGGCTAGTTAAGGAACGTTACAGTTGGAATCAGAGCATGTTGGATCTTTGGTTGTTGACATTGATTTACAGATTACAGGTTTGGATCCTTAGCTACTGAGATGGTGGATCATAGATTAAGTTGAGGTTGTGCAATTATGGTGTTAATGTTTCTTCTTTCAGAGACAATTGGAGAAGGTATCCTCATGAGGAGGAGCAGTATCTAGAGGCTTTGTCATTGGCATGAAAGTATGTCAAAGATTTCTCCAACGAAAGCAACTCTTCATGATGGTGAGGTATGGATTTTCTTACATCAAGTTTCATGATATGGGCGATATGTGATTTTGTGACATGTTGAAAGTGAGTTTAGATAGTATTCTCATCTGGTGTATAAGATTGAAAAGAGAATGTTTCATCATCCACAAAAGAGGCCTTAATAGCTCAGACCAGTTCAAATTCATAGTAATTTGGTTTCTTTTGATTGATTATTAGCGAATCATATTTGTCTTTACAAACTTTGATTAAAGATTAAGGTATCGATTACAGTGTTCTAGTTGGTTGGAGGAATGCTTCACCAGATCTATAATCGACCCATGAGGACATGGGTTAAATTTTAGAAGGGGAGACTGTAATATTCCTGGCCACTTGATGGGCCAATATATATGTATTTATGTACGTAAGCATACATGCTTGGCATGCATGCAGTATGGAGATCGTATATACAAGGGTTTGACCTCTTTAGAAAAGGATTTTTGCATGAGGCTTTGCAGAGCGTAGAGATAGAAGGAGCAATTTTTAGACCATTTTCATGGCCAAACTTTGGCGTGTCATATCTCGGTAACCAGAGATCCTTTTTACATTCTTTTGCTAGAAAGGATTTCGAATCAGTTTTTCGGATTGGGTCTGATCCGGCCGAAACTCATTCGTATGACGGAGATATAACAGAAAAAGTGAAGTTGAGTCAGAATTGACTGCACTATATATCTTCTTCTGCAATTTGGTCCTTGGGGCGCGAAGCCGATCCTTTGAGGTGCAAGCAATTGAAAAGGGGGCAGCGGTCCATGCATGAAGCAATTATCAGGTGGGGTTTATGTTGATTCTTGAGGTCAAATATGCTGCATTCATGATTACATATTTTTCATGCTTTATGATGCATCCATGGGAAGATGGAGGTTAAGAGTTATTGCCATGTATTGTATCTCTTCTTCTTTCAGAAAGTTGTATTTAGATTTATCTCAGCTGAAGGCATACTGATTGGAATTGGATGATTGCAAGAGCTATGGTATAAAGAATCAGTTTTAAAGGCTCAAGATTTGCTCCAACAGAAGGATAGGCAACAAGAGGAAAACTAGAATCGAAGCTCAAAGACCTTATGGAAAGAATTGGGCATAGCTAGATCAGGCCGAAATATCATGGAGATGGGTCAAAATTGCTCATGAAGGCCAAGTTGGTTGAATCAAAGGGTTTTTTTGGGCATGGCCAAGAGCTATATGGAGACTCCAGGCTGCAAGAAAATAGGCCGAAATTATGTCAGAATGCAAGGAAACAGGTTGAAATTGGCTATGGAGGACCGTTTTAAGCTTTGGATGGTCAATTCGCCCTTAGCTTCTCCAGCCAGATCAATGCTGGAGAAGGCTCCTCCATTGTGACGAGCCTATTGAGTTGACCCCTGACAACTGGGGATCTTGTCAATCTTGCACAAATTCTAGGTTGATGTGAGGAACAAATCAATATGGTGAAGAATTGAATCTTCTTACTCAATAATAACCAGAGATTAATACCCATTATTAGATACAATAATATCTTAGCGGAAACACTATCCTCAATACATTCACAACTGAGCTAATCTAACAGAGGCTTCTCTTGTAGAACTCAACCACGGCCTCCACTTGCACGGCTGCTACTAGCATCACCTCACTCATTTACTGCACATGCACTGAAGGGGCAGATGCATACATAGAACATCTTGGAAGTCTTGGATAACAAAAACATAAGCACAAGTAAATACACAAGATCCAATGTGAGCAAAGTGCTAGACAATGACAAATAATCCAATGAAATACAACACATGAGCATCAAAAGCAAAGAACATAGTCAAAGTACCAAACCATCATGACACATAACTCCGGGAAATGGGTAGCTCAGCCAGCCTACACATAGACCCCGTTAGCAGCAAATGCCCAGCCAGCTTACATTCCAAGCTCTGTAGTGGGGGGTGGGGTGAACCTCGTATGCCCATACCCTTCCAAGCCCACGTCTAGCGCTGGAGGACCTCTTACCACGGAAGTTCACAAGAGTACTGACGTAGCACCCTTGTCAGGAGAACTACGCCTGGTAACAACAAATCAAACAATTTCAACAACTTGCTAACAATTATATGGATAAGCTTGGACATTTTGCAGTCCAGAGACTGATCTCCAAATCCCTGTTTGTGACAAGTACTGGGGGCAATGATATCAGCTACAACTACCTTCAAAATGCAACATTTCAACAGAATGTTACAGATACAAAGTTTATATCATCTCTGATGCAAATTTATGGAGAATCTATAGAAGTTTATTTTATATATATCAGACGAGATTGTAAAACTGTTAGAAGCTAATTCGTTACCTATCTGCAGGCCCTTTATTATGCTGGAGCCAGGAATTTCGTGGTACTTGAACTAGGGAATATTGGTTGCTACCCTTTTAGTAGATTGAGAGTAAGTTTGCAAAATCAAACTGGATGCTTGACTGCATCTAATAGATTAGCCCTGAAGTTCAATGCAGCCCTAAGTGATTTGCTGACAAACCTTATTTCCAAACTGCCACATGCAAGCATCATAAATGGCAGAGTTCCAATGTTTTGGCTCAACTAATCAGCCATGGGAGCAATATGGTAAGTAATCCCCTAGATAGTTCAACATGAGATATTTGAATGCTCTAAAGGACCGTTGGAATAGACTATGCTTAAAAAAAAAAGAGAATAATCATATGCTGCGAGAGTTGTGGTGAGAAGGTTTAGAACAAAAGGTAGCTTGGTGTTAGATGTTTGATCCTTTGTATATGAGATTCTGATATGTTTGATGGGGATAAAATGCAGGATTTGTAAGCACTATAAATGCTGCTTGTGGCGGAGGGCCGTTTAATGCACTGATTATGTGTCGAAGAAATGGAAGCTCAGATTCCCCTTGCCCATCAAATTACTTATTTTGGGATAGTAACCGTTGTACAGAAGCTGCAAATCACATTATCTTATCTTATCTTATTATCTTTCAAAGGTTTGGCTTAGAAACACCTCGTATATTGAACCTTTTAACATTTACAACCTGGTCTTCAATCTTATATTATAATATTATACAGTAAGTAAGTGTTGCATGAACACGGATGGAGGGCTAAGATCTTGCCACGTGGATGGCCAAGATAACTCCTTTTTTTATAACCCTAATGCTAAAAGGTCGCGACCTGTTTCTTTTTCAAGATCCACGGCTGTTTCTTTCCCATCGTTCGACTCTGTTTTTGGATATGATGTCGCGTTAGGGTAAGGGAGGATCGGGCAGCCTGCCAAAAAAATAAATTGTCGACAAGAAACAGGGAAAAAGGTTTTTCATTCTTGACATTTTCAAATTTTTTTCCACCGATGTGATGCGGAATGGCAAAGACATCTCTGGTAGGTAAATTTACTGCCGAGCCACAAGAGCTCCTGCTGTTCTTTTTTTACGAAAACACCCGTTGCCAAGGGCAAATCCGGTGCAAGAAGGGTAGAAAAAGCTTCAGAGCTATGGAGCAGGGGATTCTCCTAGGTAGCC
>JAANSK020256852.1:0-12713 GCA_011763485.2 Isoetes engelmannii | reverse complement strand
GAGTTAAAAAAAAAAAAAAAAAAAAAAAAAAAAAAACAACTAGAAACGAATTGGGCAGACGTTTTTTTAACAGGTGTGATTTTGTGTGCGCAGGTGTTGGTGTTTACAGAACTTGTAGCTTGTAGATGCAGGTCGGAAGTAGCTGGTAACTGCAATATATGCCAGAGTACAAACTCCAGATTTGTTGAGTCCAATTCCACTAAGAAGATGAACAAAACACGGCTTGCATACTTTCTGTAAGTTTGTTGAATTTGATTTTGTGGCAGTAATAATGTCTTGAATGCTATGAAAAGACGCTTTAGTGGCATTCAGTTTGCTTGGGCTTTTTCTAGCCTGAATGCTCTTGTGCAGCAACGAATCGCTAATTGGATTTTTGGCTTTGTTGGAGTGTGATTGAAGAGGTATTGATTGTGTTGGAGTATAGAATTAGTTGTAGGAGCTTGTGCTGGGATTTAACTTGGGTTCAAATCCCAGGCTCAATACCAACAGAGCACACCCGCCCGCCTCCAACGGGCCTGCGTCCGGGCGTGCACAGTTGCGGCCAGAGGCAAGTGCGTCGGAGGCAAAGGGACCCACAAGAAAGGTGAGGAGTGATGATACACTGAGGCGTAATCCAACTGAAACAGCACCCGCACATGATTCCAAGCCCGCAACACCCTGGTGAAGGGGATGCATGCGGGAAAGTCCTGAGCCCATATAGCAATGCCCACGGCAACTCCACATGAATAGAAGGCTTCCAAACGCCACACAGTGGCGGAAGGACTGCAACAGCAGCGCCGCATCAGGAGAAGATGCTCCATCCTGCAGAATACTCCACACAAACTTGGAGACCAACACCTTGTTGTGTAATGCCAAATCAAGATGGCCAAACCACCGTCCTCCCGGGAGCAGAGACACTTCCACCATGCCACCTTAACCACTGCCCCCTCATCATCCCCGTTGTCATGTGGTTCTTTTCAAGGATAGCAAATGGCTATATACTGGATCCAGTCATTGTCGCACATCTCCATGCTGCATTGCTGCTCCATCCATGGCTCCAGTATTTTGCTTGACGTTGTGGAAGGCAAACAATTGCCTGGCACGGGAGTAGGGTACCTGCAACAGCCACCGACACTGCAAGTAGCCTGCTCCCCTGCCAGGCTAAGAATTGGCTCCTTGCCTTCCACATAACGTGATAACCAATTGGATTACCCTTCTAATCGTATTTAGCTAGTTCTATTCCAATCATTCTACCCAAGTATGTCCAAATAATTAATGCCTAAGTTGTGTTTATCCCATCCCATCCCATACCAAGAATACCCCGTACATTTTTGTATTAGCTCATTTTCCTGCCAGAGAGATTCCGGTTGGTGAATCATTGAAGCGACACACGAGCAGCAGAGCCGCGAGTGCGCTAGCGGGGCGCCATAAAGTTTCTGGCAACTCGACGGCCGGAAATTTATGCAAACACATGTCAATTAGGAGCTATGTTTCTACACTCTGTTTCTTTCTCCGGGGGGAGGGGGGTTACGAATTTGATTCAAAAGGTATGTCATAGCAAGGTTCAAGGTGGATCTCACCCGAGTTTTTGGGTTTTTGATTTTTATGACGCAAATTCTTGGAACGCCAGGCTTGGGAGGGCTTTTGCAAGCGCCACTGTTGCTTCTAATTTTCCTGTACGTCATACTAATGAAAATTTTTGGTACCAGCCTGCAGAAGAAGCATGGAGGGACCTAGTTCCTTCATCATGGCAGAATAGAAAGGTTGAAGCAAGGGAGCCAATACGTCAATTGGAAACCTATTCCAAGCTTTTGTCGTCGTTGAAGGATCGAAGCAAGGGAGCCAATGCGTCCATTGGAGACCTATCTTTGCCGCAATTGGAGGACGTAAGGCCTAATGAGCTAGGCAAAACATTCGAAGCCTCAATGCAGGCAAAACATTCAAAGCCTCAATGCAGTTAGAAGAAACACCTGCTAAAGCACCTGTTGCAAGTAGAAGAAATGCCTGCTTACCGTGCAAATGTGATAGGGGCAACACTCTTCTTTTTCTTCTTGCCGGCAGCAACCGGCTTCTCTCACAACAAAGGTTTGCCCTTTTGTGCTACGATGGCACGCTTGTTCTCGGAGCTTGTTAGTTGTTCGCTCTGTATGTGGCAGCATTGTGCAGCATAGCTGGCCCCAAAGAATATTGCTTGCACAAAACTAGCACAGCAAAAACTGGCACGGTGACACCGCCAAAAACAGGCAGAAACGCATGGCGCAAACATTACACAGGATAAAACTGACATAAGTTTGCAGTAATTTGCACAAGTGTTTATTACGTTTTGCTAGCCAGCTAAAATGCAAGAAATCAGGCTGTTGATTTGTTTCATTGCAAAGGACATTGCAAAGCTCCGAAGGACAAAACAATTGTTCACCCACAACAAAGTCATTAGAAAATACACAGCCAGGCCAGGTACCAGTAAATAACTTCACTCTGTTTTTATTCAATATCTGTATTCATCTCACATTTCTGCTGTGATCTTGCTTTAAAATATACAATATATCATGGCAACATGCTAGCAATTACACAAGGGCCAGGATATCAACCTATAGTACTGTATTTCTATTCACATGCCTTGTGCCAACAGTTCATGGACCATCCCATATGCAGAAAGCTAGGTGCTGTCAATCAATAAATAATTTATAATAGTTCCACTTCTATGCTGGCACAACACAACTCCCCACAAATTCCTTTGACGGTATGCTGAAACTCCTCCAAACAAAATAGAGTTTGCCACCTCGGTCAGCTCCAAGTAAGCTGCTCTACAAGAACTTGCCGACCTGTTTTAGATGTACAATTAGTTGGCCACTCATCCTTATAGCCAATAGGAGCTCATTTCGAGCCTACGAATTTGAGCTTGAACTACCTCGGCATGTAGATGAGGAAAAAAAAATATCACCAAGAGTAAATGGTCATCACGACTCCAATTTTTCTTTCGAAAATTTCTCATCCTTTACTTCTTCAAGATCGTCATCATCTGCCTTTCTACCTGCTTGTTCCTTCCAATAACCAACTAATTTTCTAAGACGAACAATTTCCTTTGGCATTATATTCTTTGTAGGGTCGTTTGTTATTGACCTAACCCGAGTTGCATAGCTGTCCAAATTGAGAAAATCCAACAAAGAATATATTAGGATCTCCATGCGATATTTGTCTGCTGTGTTTTATCGAATAAAGGGAAACCTAGCCAGCAGTACCTAACACTAGAATTCATACTGATGAGAAAGCAAAGATACCATACCAGAGAGAGTTGTGAGTCTCATCCAAATTTGACTCAGCAGGAGATATGTTGACAAACATGAGTGTTTTTGCATTTCCTCCAAGAGAATCGCTCATAAGCATGGTAAGCTTGTGATTTCGGTAAGGTATGTGCTGCTCTGCTGTGGCGAGTGAACTAATAACATCCCCAAGTGCAGATAAGGACTTATTTATACTTTGGGCCTCCTTTAGTTGTTCCCCAGACGATCCTGACTTCTTTATTCTTTCAGAACCAGCCAAGTCCACAAAACTCAGCTGCAAGTGATGAGATTTATATTAACTTCAAACCAAAGAAAAACAATCTACAGTGCAGAAAAATGGTTCTTTCTTCCTTTTAGTTGGCGTTTTCGATCTTACTTTGCCTTTGACAACGGACTGAGTTTGCATGTTTGTACTCTCGATTATAACAGATAGTATCAAATGTGAGCGAGAACTTTCTGCATTCATTTGGGTCCCAGATGTGTGCCGCTTTTCAACTCCAGTCTGTACTATTGCTTCTAAGTCAGCTCTTGTAATCACTGGCACAAGAGTTGCATTTTCCACTACCACCATGCCCTGTAATTAAAAACACGTCTAAAATTATCGAAAAGGAATAAGCAGTGACGCCAGACAAAAAATGGACTATTTTTACCTTTGAATCTTTCTTAATTTCAAGCTTCTGCCTTTTAAAATTCTTTGGAAGAAGCAAGTCCACTAAAGTATCCTGGTAAAGTTCCAGCATGTATGCCTGGTTTTCCACCCAAAAAACATTTCGAATCATTTGTCTGGGTAAAAACAACTTAATGATACGCTTCTAGAGTGCAAGCAACTAGCACCTTCAATGAAAAAGAAAACTTGTTTCGATCGCGCTTTAAAATATTGAAAAGTTCCTTGGTTGCTCTTGGTGTAAGCCCTGGGTTTTCTTCAGTACCATAGATAGTGAAAGTCTTCCCGGATCCAGTTTGACCATATGCAAATATGCATACATTATAGCCATCAATTGCTGATTGCACCAAATACTGCAGTGCGGTATGAGGTTAGCCTTAAATGAACCGATATCATAAGGATATGATTTTAAAAGAAAAATGCACACCTTTGTATCTTCAAATATAGCATCTTGGCTTGCTTCTTCATCAAATACATGATCAAACTGGTGCTGTTTTGACTTGTCGTCCTTCCAAGGGTGCTCCAAGGTGAATTCATCTGGACTGATGAGAACCATCTTCTGGTTTTCAACCTTTTCCTTCTCAACCAGTGGCCTCCAGCGCGCATACACTCTAATCTTCCCTTTCATATCTAATGCAAATAAAGAAATTAGCAACCTCAATGAGCCTATTTCACAAACAATATGGGAGTTCTAGATGTACCTTCCATCATGTTGAAGTATCTCTTCCTTAAAACTTGCTCTTCTTTGTAAAGCGTTTCAAGCTGCACTAATTGATCTGCTTGCCGCTTTAAGATTTCAGCAGTTTGTGCATTCTTTCGATCTATATCCTGAAAATAACACGCGATACATGTCAAATTAGAAAATTTCTTTTCAAGTGAATGTCTAAGGGTGAGTTGGCTCATTGCGAATCTATCAAGCGAAATGTCAGTTGTCTAGGAGCAGCACTAGGGATAAACAAATACCTCTTTCATTTCCCTTAGCTCGTCGAGTTCTTTCATGCTGCATTGCAATGCATCGAGTTCAGAGGACCGCATAGCAAGAGAAGATTCAGCAATGCTTAGCTCTTGTGTCCTGTCATTTAGCCTTTTCTCTAACTCTGACATCCTAACTCTCAGCATATCACGCTCCTCTTCAAATTTCTTTTCTGTTGACCTCAACTGCAGCAAAGAGGCCGTTTTTTAAGACTATACAAAATAAAAAGCTTGCTGGCTGAGCTTACTAAAAATTACCTCCTCAATTTTATGTTTTTCAAGCCTGACAATCTTTTGTTCAAGCAAATGTTTATCATTTGTGAGCCTTTTGTTCTTGTCCTCTGCAAGCCGTAGCTCATCACTTCGTAATCTCAACTCATGACGAAGATCCTTCACCTAGAAAGAACAAATACGAGCACTTACAAAAAATAAATATGCTATCACAATAATGGAAAAAGGATTAAAACTTACCTGATTATCCAAATTGTGATGCAACTTATCTTTGTCAGATGGTGGCAAATCCCTGTCACGTCTCCCAACTACACTCCGTGGAGCTCCAACCTTTTTAGTGGGTGTATATTCGACATCAAGGGAACGAGCTGAATCATCTGCTACCACTGGACTTGCAGCCCTTGCTGAAATTGTAGCCTGTAATTCCAGAAAAATTCCACTTCTTACATAATGATGCAGTGTTTCCGCAGCAATTTCCACCTCATTGCTCGAATCTCCCACCGTATATAAAAGCCAGTTTACAAGCTGAAGTGAAAGCTACCTGAAGAGCTGCTTCTTTTTCTTCAAGAAGCCGACGCAGCCTCTCTCTTTCATCCGTGACTTCAGCAATGGCTTGCTCCTCTGCTTTCAATGTGTCTTTAAGCCCTTCAATTTCTTCGAGCATTTGAGTCTCCTTCTGTTCTTTCTCTCTGAGCTCCCCTGTCAGCTGTTTAAAGCCCCATTAAAAATGCTGTTCAATACCAAAACAACCCTTTGTTTCCATTTATAGTTAACAGACATTTTTGTTACTCTACTACCTTGTCAGTTTTCATTTGTGATTCCTGAAGCAGCTTTGAAATCTCTTGGACATGATTTTCATAAACTTCAATCCCTGGTGGCTTATAATTGGAAGCCGTTCCATCACCATTACTTTGTATTGCACCATTGGAAACAGACCTCGTTCTCGAATATCTTCTTAGCATTACATCATTGATGTGTGTCTGCAGAGCAACACAAATCTCTTCTCCCTGTCCATTTAAGCATTTTTTGTCAGAGGATCTTCCCAAGCACCATTAAAAGCTATGTTCAATGTCATTGCTATGAGATCAATGACCTGTTTTGTTTCAAACTGAAATATGTGAAGCACCCCAGCAACCCGCATTTTGAAGAACACTGCTGTATTACTGCTTCCAAATTGCATAATGTCTCTCAACTCCGCTGAATGAAGATACTCTTTAGGAACAGGGCGGAAGAAATGTACACCCCGCTTATTGATGCCCAAAATAATACGTCCAGGTAGAAGTGCAATTGGATCTTCAATTTTTCTGACATTGAAAAATATTGACTGGCCATAAGGTAAAGAACGTAAAATCCGCAATAACTGCTGCCGTGCATCATCTTTTGTTAAATGTGCCTGTTATCAGGAGAAGAAGTGAAATGTTAAATAAGGTGAAAGTAAGATAATTAAAAATTGCCACAAATTTGGAGGGCATCCACCAGTGCTTTCACTGGTATTGACACAATCGTCAACTTTTTCAACACAATATCATCCATTTCTCCAACTTTTGACCAAAAAACTTTCTATCTAAACACAATAATCCCAAAATAATGCACTTACTTCCTTCACTTCGAACAACACATACGACTCACCATTGCCCGGTAACGTGAAAGAATGTCAGATTCCCAATCATGCTTTGCTCGCGTAATCGACATTTGCTTTGGGAGATATCGATCAACTAAGGTTGACCATTCTCTACACATATGACTAACATGGTAAGAAACAGAAGTATTCACACCAGAAGAAAATTTAAATTAGGCAGTGGTAGACCCTCTTACGTGGCTGGGTCAGTACCATTTGCAGGCCCTATCTCTGCTAATATCTGCAATGCCGTCAGTTGAGCAGCATCATCTCTCCCAACTGGATAGTTTCCAAGCATGTAATCATGCTGGGACTGTGTTTATGCTCAAAAATGAGAAATGTGTAGGATAACATGTCTCTTCAATTTTTAAGCAGATGGATTTACCTGGACATAAGAAAGTTGAACAAACATTGGATCTGTGATGGCTTCATCAGATTCTCTGAAAAGTCGCTTCTTAAATAGCAGCTTGCACTGCAAAAAATCCCCTTTATGACGTTCCTTTGCTGCTTTAAATTCAGCAACAATATCACCAATGTACTTGTTCTCATCCAGTGCCAAATGCTCTTCTGGAATATCACAAATAGAGGATTGACTAAAGATGCATCTAAATTAGACAGAAAAAGGGATCATGGATGGCAGAGTACCATTTCCACTGTCATGAATGGTTTTTGATCCTACCAAAATCCTCCGGCACTCAAAGAGGCTGAAAGAGCTAAAAGCTGACAACTTTATTATGCCTGCAAGTTCCTGGAACACGATCTCTACTCAGCAAGCCTGGAATTATGAACTTTGCAGGAACAAAAATAAATGTAGGAAAGTGATTTCCAAGAGAGCATCATAGGCATATTTTGCTAGGATGCTTAGCTGTGAGGTTGCATTGTGTAAATATAAACAATAGATTGCAAAGACTAGCCAAATTACAAGACAAGATCCATTACCTCGACAGCATCTGTGACTGTCGTAGTTATGTCGTAGCTGATTTCTTCAAATGTATCATCAAGAAAAAAGGCAATTGTCTTCAGTTTCCTTCCAGACAACAGACCTTCTATTTCCTCAACTGCAGGAAGGGTACGTCTGGGACCTGCCTTTGTTGTTCGTTTCAAGGCATTCCATGTGTGCAGTGCCAAAACCTGGACCTCAGAATCACCATTTTCTGAACTTGCAACCTCATGTACATATTCTGACAAGTATGCACCAAAGTCCTTGCCAGGTGGCATCACAGAAGCACAAAGGTAGAGCAACTCCCATGCCTTAAGTAATGAGGGTCTGACAGCAGAAAACATGTTTGCAGCATGAGGATTTACCAGAAAAAACTGAAACAATAAGTGCGCACTTAATATAAGACAGGCATAGAGAGAGAATTCACATGGTAGGGCAAGGGCAATGCTGTTCTGCTCTTATGCAGAATTTATAAGCTCCATAATGTCATTCACAAGAAAGGAACTATAAAAAAATACAAAACCCTATGATCAAGGCCAAAGTCCTGCATAGTGCAATCTTAGACTAATGTGTTACCATAATCCAGCAACCGGCAAGGGAAAAACATTTCGTATTGCAAACTCAGCCTCATCTTATCATGAATAATCCCCATTCATTAGCAACGTCAAATAGAGAAGACCTTGACCTATTTTGGCATTCTATTGCTGCTGCTCATCTTGATTGACATAAAGCTACTAACTATAGACCATGGCATGCACTTAATGGCTAGTATAGCTTACTAGGTGCTGCTTTTACTGCAGCTGACAATCTGCTTCAGCAGCCATAAATACGGAATATAAAAAGAATTCAAATTTCGCCATGAAGTTGGCCCACCATAAATAAATTAAGTTTTGAAGTTCCAAGTTTCAAACATGGTTTGTGTTAAGTGTTTATGCTTCCAGCGTACAGACATGATAAGTAATGTTTGTGGAATGAAATTTGAAAGGAACATGCATGAATGAACAAGTACCTGTCTGGGTTATTTCGTGTTTGCTTGGATATTTGTGCAAAGACCTCATCTCTAAGCTCCCCTCGTTTCATTGTATGTTTATAAAGCTTGACAATCAATGCCATCTGATCTTGTGAGCTCACAGGACTCCCCCCTGTTGTATCAATTCCCATGTACCTAAGAACCACTTGAAAAATCTTTACAGCACGGCTCACTAAGTCTGCGCTTATCTTCAATAACGATGTTGGTATAGGCTCCTGCAGTAAAAACAGAAAATTTCATGCCTGCTTTGAAGGAGTGAATTGTTTTGAATGTAGATAGCAAGGTAACCACGGGACCCAATGTGCACCATACCCTCTGAAAACAAAGCATGTCTTCCACAGAATAATTTTCCCGTCCTTGAGGTGCCACAGACTTCCTACTAAAAAAGCCACGTTTGCCTGCAGATTGGAGTTGCTTTCTCATAGCCCTTATAAATGGTTCAACCTGAAATTTCTCCAATATAGGCATGGCTCCAGCAAGATCTGGATGAACGCTACAAGATAGAGATCTAGGTGTCCTGCCAAAGAACCATTGGCAACATGAGTCCACACCAAAAAACATATAACAACAATACCAATAAACATATAACAACGCCATAAGAACAATCAAAGATACGATCTTACTATGCAAATGTTCATAAATATACTTTGGCGTATGCAATCAGCTTTGATGCAAATTCTGCACAGAATGCTAACGAAGTTCTATATGCTATAAAGACTTTGAGTTTTAAGTCTAACAGAAAAAAATTTCGGAATTCTCTCAGTTAAAACTAGAAGCACAGGACTCACGATGGGAAGTCGCTGCCATCACTGTCATAATCATGGCCATTTGGAATGTATCCTGAAACAGATGACCTAGGGTGCACAGGAGTGCTGTTTGTAGAACTGAAACCTGCAAAAGACGCCCTTGGATGCACGGGAGTGCTGTTGCTAGAGGGACATGATGAGGGCGGCCTCTTACTTCTCACAAAATTACCATTGTTCTCTAACGCTGCCATTCGAACTAAACAGAGATGTGGCCTCGAGTTCTAACGACTTCGGTTTTACTTCAACATTAACTGAAACAAAAGAAACACCCCTTGTTCAGAACCAACACTCAACTTTCCATGTCCCACATTCAAGCACATGCTCTGTTTCTTGCAAAAGGTAAAATGACCCGACCCATCGTTCCTCCATCCAGGAACACCACAATACATGCAAGTAAAAAAAATTGGTAGTAAAGAGGCTGCATGCTTCTGTCAATAATATCTAGATAAGAAAATGAGGAATTCAAGAGCGGTTGAAGCTCCGAAGGTGTTCTTGAGGCAAAAACGTGTAACTTCAGATCTTCGGGAAACTGGATACTTCAGAAACAAGCCAGAAATGCTGGTTTCCCCTAATATAATCAATCGGATACCGTCTAAGAGACTACTCCCGAAAATGCTCGTCCGTTCAAACATCTTGCTTGGCCAACAACGTAAATACCAAGATTATATATAAGATCAAACGTACGTTGCAAGCCACATTTTCCAGATCTGTCGTAATCGATGAGCTGCTGGAGCCGAACCCTAGAACAAATTCAAATCCAAACTGTATGAAACATCAGGATTTAGAAAAAATCGCCGTTACAGGAATGAGTGAACCGGAAAAAGGAGAAGCCAAGCCGAAATGGGCGATGAAAAAGTTCGAAATGAGGCAGAGGAAAAGATTGATAGCGGCGGATTCGACAGGACAATGCAGGCGGCGAAGTATGAGCAAGTATTAAGAAGATCTAAGAGGGCTCTTGTAGATCTGCAGGTCCGCAGATAATGCCGCAGAAGAAGTGCTCGAGCTCGCCGGATTGACGAGCACTTTTTTTCCGTCATGCGTAGTAGTCATAATAAAAAAAATATGGCATTTGTAAAAATCGCTACAAAAACTATTCACGGACTTCCCTCCTTCCTTTCTTTCTTTTTTTTACCTTGTACTCAATACGAAACCGTATAATAAAAAAATAAACCGTATATATATTATATTTTATGCAAATATATTTTTGTTACGTATCAATCCATGTTTTGTGTTTTTTTAGCACTTTTGCACAAACGTGAGTTTAGCCTTTTCAGCACTGTGATGCTATCCATGTTGCAGCCAGGTGGGTTTTCTTATTAGGTGGTCGATACTTCGACCTTGGTTCGGGAAATACCGGGGAACCCTTGTAATCTACGGGGAAATTCAAAGTACAGTTTCAAAACAGCAAGAAAATTTCCTGCTACAGCAATTTTTTTGGTTATTTCCGGTAGGAGTGGAGTGCGGGTATGTAGCTTGTATATTGGGCTAGATCCAGCAAGAAATGTGACGATTGTGCCTAAAAAGTTCCCCGAACCAAGATTTCGACCCTTTACTTACATCTATGGAAAGGGAATTTAAAGCAAATTTTAAGTTGGTTATGGGAGCGCCTGTGATTATTTTTTCCCCCTTTTTGTTGTTTTCTGGTCTTATACATTGACCCATGTACACTCCTTTAGGTGCCTTTAAGGTGCTTTAGCCTACTTTCTTGTTGGGTTTTTTTCCTTTTAAAGGCTTTTAGAAGACATGTGACTTTCTTTGCTTTCAGTGTTTGCAATTAGACAATCTGTGTCTTTACTGCCTGATACGATTCGGTGGGTAAATCCCTAAGGTGTTTCTAGCATGTTGTTTATTGGATTCACCCAACAAACACATTGATGTGCTGGATGTTTTGACGCCATTTGTGTCTTTATTTGTCCCTTTACAACACTTGCGTCGGTTAATCTAGATCCTATACGTCATTTGTGTCTCTGTTTGTCCCTTTACAACACTTGCGTCGGCTAATCTAGATCCTATAATAGCAACAGTTGCTTCCAATTTTCATGTATTTTTTTCTCATTTTGTTCTAGTACAGCATCCCTTCCCCCTTCTTTCTACATCGAGAAGATCCTCAAGAATCATAAAACTAAATTGTCCAAGCTAATAAAAGATGCAACAAGCTAAAGTTGAGAGAACCACGACAACAATGCTGATAACACCAGAATTCTTTAATGCTTAAAGTATACTTAAAATAAGAGAAAACAATATGTAATACTCGCAAGTACAATGTGGTATATGACTTTCAAAAAAGATGCAGGATCTGTATGTGTATTGCTTCGTAAAGAATGGGAGGTTCAAATTACGCCATTATTCCTCTTATTTTATAACGTGAACAATAACCCCTCTTCTGCGAAGCAGTGCCGCTCATGATCCCCGCCTTCTTTGCATGCGATCTTTCGCTTCTGGTAGTGTTTTTCAAAGCTTCTTTTTGTAACAAGGTGACTTCCATGGATTTTTCAACTTCTATTTGCTGCAGATGTGTATGCCTTCAACTTTGGACCTGTAGTTTTAAGAAGATATATTTGCTATAATAGCGAGCCCAAACGATACTTTGTTCTTGGTAAAGTCTCGTAATCAAAAAATGGATGCAACTGGCAATATTTTTAGCATAAAAACGGCACATTTCGAGCCAAATTTACAGAGATTGCTAAAAATAGATCTGCAGAGCTTGCTCTGTGAACGGATTTGTATTGCTTGCTCTGTGAACGGATTTGCAGAGCCCCAAAAATGCAAAACATGGGCTTGTGTGCTTTAATTCTATTTTATCTATTAAAGAATGAACCGGCAGCTTAATGTATCATCTTTCTGAAATTTTGAAGAAGAAAAGAGCAAGGAAAGAAGAATGATTTTGAAGTTTGATACTTTTGGGGGCTTTTGCTGCAGACTGCTGCCATTTATTAGTAACCATAGCCAAGATAGGATTCACCGGAACAGAGCAGGAGGGGACCTCCCATGCATTATGTCCGGTATTGCAAATTCCAGTGTATAAATTTTCTCAGCGGCGCCGCCAGACTCGGTGGCGCACTCGCGGCAAAAATTATACGTTGGGATTTTTTTCTCAACATGCATTACCTAGTACATATGCGCTTAAAACTTTCTGAATGAAAAATTTAATATTTTTCAATTGTCATTTAGCAATGTTGCATAAGAAATGGA
>JAANSK020256841.1:0-12713 GCA_011763485.2 Isoetes engelmannii | reverse complement strand
TGTTTGCTTCCGCTTTGCTAGGTAGGCCTCGAGGGAGACGGGGTCCAATGACACGTCCGGTTCTTCCCCTTAGTCTTGATAGATATCAAGTATGCTGAGGCAGACGGACGGCCCCTTGATTGGTTGTCAAGCCAATAGGGGGGGATGATCCAGCTTCTATACGGTGGGGGCACCGTAGATGAGTTGGGTACGTCACAGTTTGGGGACCAGACCTGTCAAAAAAGAAATGGGCAAGTATTGAACAGATACAAAAAAAGATTTCTGATGGAAGAACTCGGCGTAAAAGTACAAACACCTTACGAGATGATGCTTGTGGAGACGGGTTTTATTCCACTAGAGGCAGAAGCACTATGCCAGACGCTTGAGTATTATCAGAGAGTCAAATGTCTTGATGAGGATCGCCTCCCATACCAAGCCCTTCAAGAGTCATTGCGGCACCACATACTGGATGGTACCAGCAACTCGTAGACTGGCTTCACAAATGGAGGATAGACATTTTGGACATTCCTGATACAGCATTGGGGATCCATAGTTTGGTTTCTGAAAAAGTTGTTCACCATTTGTCCGCATCTCCCTTGGCACAAAAAATGGAATATTACAAACGGGAGGTGAACCCTATGATTATATATGTGGAGCAAGAATACTTCGGTATCGAGATGGGATTTAAACGACGTAAGCTCATTTTCCAAGCTCGTCTACGGTCCCACTCCTTGGAGGTGGAGCGTGTTCATGATATACCATATGAACTAAGATTTTGTCCATGTTGCAGAGAACCTATTGTGGAAGATGAGCACCATGCTTTCCTTGAATGCTCTAGATTCGTAGAGGTACGAGAAGCTTATGGAATTGATGCTACTTTGACTAGGAGCTTTATATTGTTACTTTCCATGCCTCCCGCACGACTAGGAGATTATCTTCAAGCGTGGTGGGAACGGAAAATGATTTTAGACTTGAATAGTCTAGCAGATGATATGGAGGCGAGAGGCCTCATTTAGTGTACTCATTACATGTATTTCTTGTTTTGTCGCCTAATGGATCTGAGGGTCTGATATGGCGTGATAATAAATCATCATCATCATAAGCAGGTGGCAGACCCAAAAGCAGTGCTCCTACCACCAAATCCAAGCCCTTGTCCATCCCCTTTAGCTGCAATGCTGCTGCTTTGATCTTAGATATACAATCTTCTGCATTTACGCAATCCTTCAGCTGGGTGGTAAACACTACTGCATACAGATTTACCTGTTGTGAGAAATGCTTCTTCTTATCCGTAAGAATCAATTGATCCCAGGCTTCCTTTGCGTTTGTGGCTGCTTCAACTTGAACCAGCATGTTGTCATCCAAATAGCACATAATCATGTTCCTGCCTTCCCAATCCTTTTGGATCCACTTAAGCCATGCTTGCTTCTCAGCTTCATTCAAGCTTACTTCTGTTGTGCTGGATTCGGCAACATCAGTTCCTTTTGCTACTACCTGGGCTGCTGTAAGAACATTACGTTTAGGGATTGGAAGCTCTGGCCTTTGTTCATCCCCTTTTTGCTAATTTCCCCCTTATTTTGATGAATCAGTAAAAGGAATTAGCGTGGGATAGCTTTTCAATTTTTCCCATTGTCTCGTGCTAAGCAAACGATCTATCCACGGTAATCGACCTGCTCTGATATCATATTTGAGAATACAATAAAACAAGAAGCCGAGGAGACCTGAATTCAAAATAAAATATCAGCACCATCATATTAGGTGGACTCTTAGTTCTTTAAACAAAGGAAGCCTAAACTTAGAAGACAGCATAAGGTAACACTAACGTCAAAAGGCAATTGTTACTTTTGTTAGGCTCACGTTGATAATACCAACATTATTATCTGGCATGAGATAAACCCTTTTAGGTTTAGCTTCTAGAATCATATACGATGTTAAACAATCAAAAATCTGTTGTCTCGAAATGGCACCATTTGCCCGCGTAACAGGAAGAAAGTAGTGTCTCGGCAAATGTTTTTCGTGTTTATGGGTTTGAACTGTACCGTGATGGTTTAAAGTTATGCTTGAGATTATATAGAGAAGGCACACGAATGCTTGGATAGTCAAGGGGATGCACTTAAAGGGCGTGGCCAATTCGTTAGATCAAAATCAGTCATCAGTTGCCAATATCTTGTCTATCTTACAGGCATGCAGAAATAAGAAGAGCCTGAAATATGCAAACAACATTACGAGCAATCATGGATTTGAGGCACAGGCAATGGTGGGAAACTATGTTGTGCCAATGTTTGTCGAATGTGGCAGCATTTCTGATGCGCAACAGGCTTTTAACCGGTTATTTGTTCACAATGAGCACTCCTGGACTTCTCTTATATTAGGCTATATGCAATCTGGACAGCCCCAAAATGCCCTTAACCTCTATCAAAGGATGCAAGAAGACAAGGTACATCCTAATGGTCACACCCTCACAGCTTTACTGAGAGCCTGTGCAAGAGTGAAGGACAGGGAAAGAGGTAGGCAACTTCATTTGCAGATTGTAGAAAAGGGAATTGATGTGGATGCTTTTGTTGGCAGTGCCTTGGTTGACATGTATGTTAAATGTGGCTCTCTTGGAAAGGCATTAGAAGTGTTCAACACAATGTCAGTTCGAGATATCGCATCCTGGACTGCGTTAATATCAGGTTATGTTGAGAACGGACATGGTTTTGAAGCTCTCAAGTACTTTGAACAAATGAAAGTTGAAGGTCTGTCCCCAAATCCTATCACCTTTGTTTGTTGCTTAAAAGCTTGCAGTAGCTTAGAAAATATAAGCAAGGCACGAAAAATACATGCAGAAATTTCTCAAAATGAATTTGAAAGGAATCCCTTTATTTGTAGTGCATTGATAGATATGTATGTCAATTGTGGTTCACTTTTAGAGGCACAAGCATTATTTGATAAGCTGCCAATTCGTGGAGTTGCATTATGGAATGCACTTATTGGAGGGTATGCTGACAATGGATTCGGTGGGCATGCATTAAAATGCTTTGAACAAATGCAAGTAGACGGGATATCGGCAGATGATGTGACATTTGTTTCCATCCTGAATGTTTGTGGCTGCATAGAAGCACTAGATAGGGGTCGGGGAGTTCATATTCAGATTGCTCATAGAGGACATGAGCAAAATCTTCCCATTTGCAATGCATTGATAGACATGTATGTTAAATGTGGTTCATTTCTGGAGGCTCGAAATGTTTTTGAGAAGATGTTGATAAGAAACGTCGTATCTTGGACAACTCTGATTGGGGGCTATGCAGAACATGGGCTTGGACACGAAGCTTTGGCACTTTATCGACAGATGCAAGTGGAAGGCATCCCTCCTGATGCAATCACACTTGTATGCTGCCTAAAAGCTTGTGGTAGTACTGGGGCCATAGGCAAGGCTCAAGAAATACATGACAAGATATTGAATGAGCAACTTAATAAAAATCTTCTTTTTGGTAACGCTCTGATTGATATGTATACAAAATGTTGCTCCCTTACAGAGGCTCATGAAGTCTTTAATAAGCTTTTGGTACAAGATGTTGTGTCCTGGAATGCAATGATAAGAGGGTATGGCATGAACAATGATATTGTCAGGGCTGTTCTATGTTTTGAGGACATGCAAGCTCAAGGAATGAGGCCTGATGCAGTTACATTTTTATGTCTTCTTGCTGCTTGCAGCCGAACCAGTCTAGTATTCGAGGGTTTAAAGTACTATAATATGATGAAAATTTATGGCATTCCACCAGCAATAGATCATTATGGCTGCATGATTGATCTTCTAGCACGGTCTGGGAACTTGTATGAGGCAAAGATGCTTCTTCAAAGTGTGCCATATTTTCCAGCTAGAGAAATGGTAACACCATTATTAAGTGCTTGCAAAACATATGGTGAAACAGAGGTGGGACTGTTTTGCTTTCAACACCTGGTTCGTATTAACCCACAAAATTCGTCTCCATACGTACATCTGGCAAACATGTACTTAGCTGCTGGAAAGGAAGATGATGCAAACAGAATAGAGGAATTGAGGAACCATGCAGGGGCAAAGAAAAAGCCTGCAAAAGCTCTTATAGAGGTAAACAAGAAGATACATGAGTTTGTGGTAGGTGACAATCAAAATGAAGAGACTTTGGCATTGTTAAACAAGTTGCATTCCCTTATGAAGGAAAAAGGTTACTGGCCAAATGTAGATCTTGTTTTGAAACATAATTCTGACGAGGACAAAGAAGCAATGTTGTGCGGGCATGTAGAGAGATTGGCCATAGCTTTTGGGCTTCTTAACACTGCACAAGGCGAAACTCTCCGGGTGACTAAAAATTTGAGAATGTGCAATGATTGCCATAGTGCAGGTAAAATAATTTCTAATATTGAGAGACGAGATATTATTCTACGAGAAAGCAACTGGGTTCATCACTTTCAAAATGGTCTTTGCTCTTGTGGAGATATGTGGTGAACACCTTAGGCTCTTAACAGTAAATAATTGAATTTACATCTTACAAATTACCGAAGCAAATCGAAGACACTAAGAACTCCAAGAATCATGGGTAATGAATGAGTCTAGTATGGAATTTGGGACATATCTTCTTATCAAACTAGTGATGCCTTGCGATAGTAGTTTTGCCATGAATATCATTTTGTTTCGAAGTGAACAAAAGATGAAGTATTTATAAATAACACTTCAAAACATCGATCATCTTTCCTTCTGTAGATATGTCAAAGGATTGAACATGCCAAGTAGCAATGCTTGGATTAGTGAATGTAGACTTTCTGGCCACAGGATTTCATAGCCCCATCGGGAGATGAAACTGGGAAATGCATTGTCTGCATGTTTTGGCCGTGGATGATGGGCACGTGGTGTAGGTGACACTACGGTGGTAATGTCGATTTAGTCTTATCCTATATCCAAACCGTGGAGCTATCTACTGCAAGAAATGGGGTTGAAGTCCTCAGTTTGTTGAATTATGCATCTGCATGTCATACTATTAGTTGTCGATATTTGAAGGTAACAAAATGCCCAATTCAACTTCCAATTGAGAAGATAGTCTTATCCTATATCCAAACCGTGGAGCTATCTACTGCAAGAAATGGGGTTGAAGTCCTCAGTTTGTTGAATTATGCATCTGCATGTCATACTATTAGTTGTCGATATTTGAAGGTAACAAAATGCCCAATTCAACTTCCAATTGAGAAGATAATGCTGCACGAGACATTGAAATGCG
Source organism: Isoetes engelmannii (assembly GCA_011763485.2). Taxonomy (NCBI): domain Eukaryota; kingdom Viridiplantae; phylum Streptophyta; class Lycopodiopsida; order Isoetales; family Isoetaceae; genus Isoetes; species Isoetes engelmannii. The sequence goes on along the minus strand of JAANSK020256841.1, from coordinate 7,503 downwards.
CAATTCTTGATTGAACTATTAGACAGTAGATGCTTATTACTGTATACCTGAGACAAGGGCAATTAATGAGAGATGCTACATTAGCAAGCAAGCATAGTTCATAAACATGAGCCATAAAGACAAAAGTATAAAAGCTCATCTCTGATACAACAAATTAACAAGCATAGTATCAACAGGTGTAATCCCATAAAGATAAAAGTACAAAAGCTCATCTCTGATACAACAAATTAACAAGCATAATATCAACAGGTGTAATCCCATGGCAATTAAAAACCATTATATTTACATACTGATATTTACATCAACAACGTTATACTTGTCCCAAATTCTAAACATACTTATATGTCAAGTAATATCCAACCCATCCCACAACCTAACATAAAACCAGCACTGGCAAGACTGAGCCCCAAAGCAAATGCGAGTCCAACCGTGCAGCCTAACATCATATCAGGAGCCAGATAGCTGCTTTCATGCTGGTAGTTCCTATCCTTATCCCACTTCAGACTTTTCTTTTTCACAAAAGCTTTCCATCTGTTGTTTGATAGTTGCTGAAAAGCAATTTGAGGATTGAGGAAATTATGCTGAACCCAAACCGGCGATTGATCTCCTGCATGCAGCCTCAGACACAAATTTTCTGCTTGCAAGAAGTTCACCCATTGCTTATATGTGAATGAGATCGAGGCCTCCTTGAGGAACAAATTCATAAGTCGTTCCTTCTCTAACAATGCTAAGGCAGCAACCTTTTCTGCCTCCCTTGCTCGAGTCTGAGAATGGCAAAGGGCCTGACATAATTCAAAATGTGGATCATCTGCCCTCTTTTGAACTGGGGTCTCATTGTTTGTTGAACTGCAAAACGTAATAAGAGTTACAAAAATCAAACACAATTGGGTTTTCAAACACATAAAGGCAAACAAGACTACCTGATATGATGGCACTTATGAGCGATTGTAGAGGATGGCATGGATGAATAAGGAGGGCTTACTGAGAACCGTCCAGCACCCAAGACAAAGTCAGATGGAGGCAAACCTTGCATATCCAAGCGTGCTGGTTCCTCGCCAGAAAGAAGAGATGCTAAAAGACTTCTGTTCTGAGGCACACTTAAACTATCTCCCTTTTTTGAAATCACATCACATTTTCCTAAGATATCTTTTGGCCGCAGAGTATGTACAGGTGGCAAATCACAATTCTCCACACGTTCAAGAGACTTTTGAGCAACTAATGCAGCTAAATCTTCTTTGTCAGCAGTACGCCATGAAAGGCTTCCAGATTGGATAGAAGTGAAAGAATTGAGATCGGCAGACTGTTTGTAGGCTTTTTCACATGTACTTGAGGTTATACTATTAAGTTCAAAAGAACCATATCCACTCGATGCAGCAACTCTGGATTCTGGACCTTCAGCCACATCAAGCATCTTAATTGATGGTCTCGGCCGATTTTCGGAACTCATCTTACCTAACATGCTGCTAGGTGACTGTTTGCCTACCATGTCCGACTGAACGGCTGGGGAAATATCAGATCCAGAACCCACAGTGGCATGCAAACTCCGACATGTATCAGATCCGTGTTCAGACTTCTTTTCAGTATCTTGAATAGTTGACTTTGGTGCAGCAAAGTATTGGGAGTTCAAAGATGTCCATGCTTCAGTAAAACCAAGAGATCTAACACATTCGACACCTTTCATGCTTTGTCCATCAGACTTCTGCTCATGGGCCGCAGATTGGGGTGGATTTGGCCGTTTTGCATCCTCGTGCAACACATAATATGTTGCTGCTGTACGCTGCCAAGCAGCCCTAAGTTCAGCACCGGCCATTCCTTCAACAGTAGCTCCTAGCTCCCTAGCGAATACAAAGATCACATAATAATAAAGAAACAGAAGATGTTGCAATATGCCTAAAAATTATTAGGATGCTGTCACAAAACTCATATTCGTCAGCAAGACGATAAATTATGCATTAAGATGGATATATAACACGACAAATAGTTTTGGTCTTATTAAAAAACCAAACTGCTTAACAAAACACCATTGCAGATTACAATGCTTTGCCGAGGGTATCAGATGCAATTTAATTTGTAAAGAGCAGGTGTCAATGTGGATCTTGAAACCTTAAAGACAAATGATTGCAAGCACTTTGACAGGCAGTAGCTTTATAGCTATATTGTCCATATGAAGGTAGCATATAATAATGATGCTGAATATTCTTCATTGGTATAAGGTTTAACATATATTTCATTTCTAGCTTTCAAGATTTTTAAGCTTTCATAAGAAACAATCCAAACATCAAATTGATAACTTACTTGGCATGCACAATACCAGGTCCACTAAACTGAGCAACAGCAATAGTAGAAATCCCAGCACCCACGTATGACAGAACTGCTTTGGCAAATCTAGCAATACCAGTGCCTGCTAAATGCCGTTTAGGCTCACAATTTGCAAACGGGCTTTGAGCTGGTAAATTAAGAAGCACAGACTGCTCAGCAGGAGTATGGCAGCGTCTAAGGGAAGCACGGGGGCATGCAACCAGCCCAGATCTCGCTGCCGGAAGCAGCCTTAAGGCTGCTCTTAGAGCGTCGACCATGCCCTTAACTTGATTCCTCGTAGCATTAGCTTTGTACTCGAATCACAAATAAAATCGGGTAAACAGAAGCCTGCGTATTATTACTTAAAGCTTGAGACCCTGACATAACCTAAATCTGCAGAAAAACACGCCGTACTAAGAATGCAAAAATCTGGGCTAAAAAGGAAAAATTGTTTAGCATTTTGGATAAAACTACCACAAAAAGACTTACCAACCCAAATTGAAGCAAGCCAGTGGACGCCATGCCAAAGAAGGAAGTCCGGCAGCGGCCATCTAATCCACTATCTGCATTTGGTCATCAGAATGAGAACACGTGTACATCAAGGTGAAATCTGGCCCTTGATAATGCCACGCTGGCAAGTCCGAATTTGGCGGCCAGATTTGCGGGAAGTTATCCATCATCGGGCATGGGCCCATTCCCAAATACGTGGAATTCCAATACAATATTATACGGATGAATTCTTCTCAAACGTCGGCTTTGGATAATGTAGGCTTTGGATGAATCAAATATGAGGCCTCAAAGTAATGAAGTATAAGGGAAGCTCAGCAGATTCTAGGGACCCATGATTGGTAGTAGTCCAGAGCAAGTTGCCCCAGGTCCCTGTAATTGGGGGGGTCTGTAAATCTATTACAATGCCGAACTTTTATCTCATTCTACAAGTTCCTTGGCCGCCTCTACAGAATGAGATGACCAACTGACCAACTTACAGTCACATGTGGTGATTACGATTCTATAGTTGTGTTATGAAATACAAAGCTATGTAATTGTGTTTGTAGTCTTTCTTGGTGTTGGGTTTGGCCATCTCTACCTCTAGTGTGACAAATTTGTTTACATCATCATATCAACAATGAGTATAATTGTTGTGCTTGAAGCAAAGCAAAGATAGATAGATAGATAGATAGATAGATAGATAGATAGATAGATAGATAGATAGATAGATAGATCTAATGTCATGCCACTAGGTAGCATCCAACTGGACATGTGACCACACACCATACTATATTGCTTGGTTGGGCCCTGCCCCCAACCAGCTTACACTGCATCTGTTGGGATTTGGCCCCTAACAGTACCATATCGTACCTGCAAAGTTGCCAAAGATGCACGCGGTCTATACATTAGGTGGAGCATAGGAAAGGATTGAGAAGTTGCAAGAGTAAAATGGCAATTGTATTCAAGGCAAAACTACAAAACCCTTATGTTTTGGCAAATTTCACAAGATACCTCGAGTTTTGATTTTCTGAAATGCCCCGGTTTTCTATCCGGGTGAATGCCCCGGTGAGCAGGTTCAGGCCAGGGGTGAGTCCTCTGTGCCCTTGTTATGATCTTCATCCAGAGACGGTGGAGCATTGTTTGGTCCTTTGCCCTCATCTACAGGCGGCTTGGGACTGGGTTCAGGCTCGGCTCCAGGTTCGGCTGACTAGCCAGCAGTTGCTCCTGCATTTGTATCCAGGTGCTTGGCCTCTTTCGGGGAAGCAAGCCTTGCATTTATGTGTGGCTTGGTTAGTCTGGCTGATCTGAAAATCAAGGCGGCTGTGGATTTTTCAGGGGGTCCAGCAGCCTTCGCCCTCCTTGATCCCCCGGCTGAGGTACAAGTTGTTTCAGAGCTTTCAGGTGTTTTCGGGGTTGGCGGAACGGAAGTCTGCCATCTGGCGAGGCTTTCTGGGGATAGTGGATGATGATGGATGCTTTGTTCAGTTGTAGTTGAAGGGTTGGTGGAGTGGCGGGGTATCGCGGCCTCTTCAGGGCAGCTCTTCTTGCTCCTCACTCACCTTGCCCCATTGTTATTCTTTTAATACAATGTGAAAAGTTCTTCAAAAAAAAGAAAAAACATACAAAGTATTTTGTACTTTTTGAAATTATTCAAATGCCCTTAAGATTTATGTCAATTCCCCAAATGCCCTTGAGACCCATAAAACGTGATTTCTTTTTCCAAATATTTCAAAATCTATCCAATATCTTTAAGCTTTAACAAAATAATTAAATGCTCTTAACATACTAGGCCTCGTCCTTTAGGCCCAAGTTTTAATCTAAGCCATCCGTTTGAAAATGCTATACCTAATAGCATTATTTGTTATGGCCCCCGCTGCTTGCTTTCTTTTGAGTCTTCACCAAAACCTCCTCTGAAGTAATCGCTCCACTGCCACAACCCCCTGGGTAAATAAGACCAATTTGATGCAATTCTGATGCGCCTGATTCCGCTTCAGCAAATTTGCCATGTTCCTGATTCCTACCTGCGCTCTTAATTTCGCTTCAGCAGATCCGACTTGTTCTGGTTCTGACTGATCTGACCAATCTTGTGAATGCTGCTCGCTCCCTGCTTTTCACTCGTCCCACTTCTTACCTTTTCTAATCTTATTCTCCTATCATTGCCACGTCTACCCCCTTATTCCTTTATAACACTAACATTAATAATTCACAATGGTTTGCCACATAAAAGTCCCCTATTTTTTAATTTAACCTTTTTTCCGCACAAAAATGGCAAATTTACAGTGTCCTTCAAAGGTTCAAACTCTACATCTAGATTTGAAGGGTTTAAGAAAAAGTGTTATTTTTTTCGAGTGTTGCTTCAACTCAACTAAATTTAGGGTGCGACAATTTGCTCCAACAACATATGAGTGTAAGGATTCTTGACATTTGTAATTGGCTTCAGTAGCATGCTATGTTTTCTTTGAGAATTTGCATATAAGTGTAAGCTATTGATCCTTGACATTTGCAATTGTCTCCACTTGTAGTAGCGGCTCCAGGTCCGTCGCGCCCCACTCGGCGGATAACGGGCGTTGCTGGCTGATAACGGGGGGTCTGACACGTCAGCACAGGTCTTGGACAACGTGCCGAGATACTTTCCACGTCACCAATGCGCCCTAGCCCGTGCCGGATCGCCAGGAGCGGCTTTAGGCCCGTCGCGCCCGCCTCGGCTGATACGGGGTTATGATTTCTTGGTTTAAGTTGCACATTCATAGATTTGTGTGGAAGGTTTAACTTGCATTGCATGGTCATAGAGTTGAGTAAATTGGCTTATTTAAAAAATGAGTTGTTATTGGCACCATTGTGGAAGAGGCTTATTTTGAGAGGCCAATAAATTTATATCTCTATAGCAATTTGATTTGAACTTACATGATCAGTCTTTCTTTACGTATGGGTAGATACTTGAGCGATTTGATTTTCATTTATACAATTTGCAAATTTCAATATAGGAATGTTGTAGAAGTGTTGTACCACAAAGAATTTTGCAACAGCTAATTAGGCAAGATGCTAGAATCAATCCAATTCTTTGGAATTCAAGCAAAAGAAGGTATGAACTTCCTATAACGTGGAGTTTTGCATGTTCTTGAAACTCCTAGTCAGCAAATAAAACAAGAAGGAACCTACAATGTGCAAGGCAGGTATTATACAAATACTTTTCAAAATACTTTGCCTAAAAATGTTGCCAATATATCTATTTAAACAGTATGCTAGTTGCCAAGGATCAAAGAATGACACTACTTCTTCAGGTCAAACGCCAATAAGAGGGGCTCCATTTTCATACTTAGAAGGAATGGATTACATCCATATGGCACATCCAAAATTTAAAGAGAGCGCTAGAGTCTAAATCTTAACTCCTTTCATGCAAGGATGAATACAAAAGAATATATGCCTTAGGCAAAAAGCAAAATCTAAAGCATAAAATCCAAAAGAATTTCCAGTTTATCTGGACTTAAAAATTGAAATTGACTTGTACCAGTCAAGTACACCTTACCTTGCGTAGGTATTGTTGGACGTTCCTATTTGCCATGGAAAAATTTATAACCTAAATTGCAAAGCAATTCATAATGTACATAAGTAGCAAAATATTTGTTACCCAGAAGAATTGTGCTCTATGAAGGCATTGACATTTAGAAGGAAGATTCATCAGCAAAGAAGAACCTAAGCAAGAACTTATTTGCCTCTATAAAAACGTGAGCAAATGCACGTCTCAAGTTTAAACTTTTTCATAAGGCAGAGACTCACATAAATTGTACATTTGTCTCCTTTTTAAATGGTCCTGGTGTATTGCCTTGAAAATTTGAAGAGTCGTACAATAATAAACCTTGTGACTATACTGCAATGATTTTGTTCCAAGAAACTCTGATCGGCATGTAATTCGCGAATCCACCATTCAAGATAGCCACAACCACGCCAAGAGCTTTCCTATCACAAATGAAGTGAGCTTTGAATTATAAACAAGATGCTAAAGCATCAGAGGGTTGCCCGTGAATAGGATGAAGAAGAGGAAAATAGAGAAATTAAATGGGAAATTAAATAGATCAAAATCATAAGCCCTGCCCAATTTCATCTTCTCTACTATCTTTTCTTTATAGATATGAAATTGCTGTCTTGTTCAGTGGTGAAAGAAAGTTCGTTCTCTTATATGGTTCCTGAGATCTACTTATAGTAGTCTTGCTTAACAGATCAGAGACGGCATTATTCTTGCTTCTAAATAAAACAAAATTTAAACTTTCAAAGCTGTTCTTAATGAACGATGCAATGTAAACCAAGCCATGAAGCACATCACACTTCCAGTTGTTTCAGAAGTTTTTTTTAAGAATGTCTTCGCTCCGTTTTCGTAGGTTCATGACAAAGAAGTATTTATATGGCTTAACCACACAATAATCTATTAAGTTCGACCTGTTTTGTATCTTCCATTTACCCAGGTGTTTTAAGAGATAAAGCATCAGAAGATAGAGGAGAAGAAGACGCTTTGCAGATAAACTGCACACAGGATCCTTAATGTCTATGGGAGAGCATCCCCTGCTCATGTAGGAGCATCATTCTCGTTTTGGGAGTGGTAGACAAAGCTAGCAAGTAAAAACAAAAACATGGTAGAAAAAATATATTATTACAATCTGCACATAACCGCAGACTCTGAATTTTGGGGACCGATTATGAATCTGCCCATTTCTAGAAGTA
>JAANSK020256830.1:0-12713 GCA_011763485.2 Isoetes engelmannii | reverse complement strand
TTAAGTGGTGTCCTAATATAGCCCTTGAGAAATTTGATGCTCTTTGTGTTGCTTCTATCTCTATGAATGGTCTTAGCACAATTTACTGGAATGAAGATTGCTTCACATCTATATGCAATTCTCTGGGCACTACATTTCCACTGATTACTGCCTATACAAACCACCTAAGTGCTTTCTGCAAGTTCACATCACCAAAGACATTCCTACTTCCATTTCCTTCATTGACTTCTTTGGCAACAAAACTTCCCTGCAGCTTAGATGAATGGGTTTGCCATATATTTGTCAATCTTGTAACTTTAGACATCGATATAATCATAAATGTAATGATTATGCTCTGAAGCATGGAGGCCAGAATATATGCATAAATTCAAAGACTAACACAGTTCAAGATGGAGAATCTAATCAAGCTGTTGACACAGTGAGAGTTTGTTGCCTTTGGTGCTAGTTTGAATGGATTCAAGCATTGTCGCCCTGTCATTGGTCTCGATGGGACGTTCTTAACAAGTAAATACAGAGGGATCTTGCTCACAGCAACCGCTGTTGATGCTCGTGGGAGTTTGTTTCCACTGGCATATGGATGGGTTGGCATTGAAACTGATAGCAATTGGAGCTGGTTTTTTAGTCAGTTGCATGGTTGTCTGACAATAAGCACACAAGTTGTGTTTCTATCTGACCGGCAGAAAAGAATACTAGAGGGCATATCTGCTGTATTTGGGGAAAATGCATTACATGGGTACTGTTTGAGGCATCTAGCAGAGAATTTCAAGAAGGAGTTCAAGAGCACAGAATTGGTGAAATTATTGTAGAAAGATGCTCGAGTGGAAATAGTTCCTACGTTTGAAAAAGTACTTCAAACAATAAAGACAACAAATGCCGAGGCTGCAACTTGGTTGCTTGACGAGGGACGCCACCCCAGATTTTGGGCAGAAGCTCACTTTCCTGGGTACAGGTTTGGTCATTTGACCTCTAATATTGCTGAGTCTTTGAACTCGTGGTTGCTTGATGCAAGAGACAAGCCTATCTTATCCATGTTGACCATGATATGTGACAAAATGATGACATGGTTTTATGACTGGCGGAAGGAAGGAACTGGCGCATGGATTGCTGCAAGACAGAGCCCATTTGCAGTTGTAAAGGAAGTTGATGATGAGATCAAAGCTGCTATTGCAAGAGCTCACTATTATAGAGTACTTCCGTCCACTGATTACATTTTCAAAATAGTGACTGCAAAGCATGAGCATGTCGTGAACTTGCAAGTTGGCACGTGCTCTTGTTTGAGGTGGCACAAATCCGGTATTCCTTGTGCGCATGCAGCTGCATCAATTTTATTCAAGAAACAACAAGTTTATATGTACACATACGATGCTTATCGATTGTTCTATTGTGCAACTTACGAAGGGACGATCAATCCTGTACCTCATCGTGGTGAAGTTGAAGCAAACACGGACATGCTTCCTCCACAGATATCTCGCTTGCCAGGACGTCCAAAAAAGAGAAGAATCAGATCTGCAGTTGAAGAGGAAAAGAAAGCGGTCAAATGTTCAAGGTGCAAGCTTGTTGGCAGAACTTGTAGGACTGCCGATTGAAATGACAGGTATTTTCACTTTCATTTGCATAAGTCTTCTGTGCAAATGATATTTAGTCATTGATATTTGCATAAATCTTCTGTTCATATGATATTTAGTCATTAATATTTGCATTAGTCGTCTTCAGTTTGTGCAGTCTTGCAGCCTTGTTATGCTGTCCTGTTTTTTACTTCACCACAATTATATCTGCAGAGTACTCATCTTTGTTAATCTTAGGAGGTAGAGTTCTTGTTTTTGGTGGTGAAGATGCTTGAAGGTCTCGCAATGGAGATTTATGGTTGCTTGATCTCTGTGCAGTCTGGAGCCCATCATGTGTGTCATGCAAATCTTGCAAAGATGTGAACATCCATAGTAAGAGAGGCATTCATAGATTTTGGAAGAACCTTAAGTTCAGGGGAAGGTCTCTAGGCAAAGGATCTTTTCATGGACAAAGCACTTTAGATACTCGTCATGCAGTCTTCATCTTTGGGGGAATGCTAGAAAGAGATAAGATGGGGCTGAACTATACGGAGGACTCTATTTGCTGCAGTTAATGCTTTGATGCTTGGGCATAGAAATATTATTCCAGCGTTTTCTTTTTCCTGAGCTTCACCTCCTCTTGTTCATTTTCATCATTGTTTATTTCCTTTGATACTTCAGTTTGATTGTTGTGCTCTTCAACTGCATTTTCTGTTGTTTTAATAACAGAGTTTGTTGCTTTAATGACAGGGTCATCATCATCATCAACCTTCACCCTTTGATCATCACCCTTTGCACTTTACATTATTTGTTTTTGAGTAGAATGATCCACTTCTTTTCTTAGCAGAACATTTGAACATTTGTATACACTTCGCAAGGATAATCGCTTAAGACATGCACTTCAGTTTGCAGAAGATATGGAACAGAAATTGACTTTCATTACTAGGGATAATGCATATTACCTTCTGCAGCTATGTGAAGAAAATAAGGACCTGAATTATTGCAGACGAGTTCAGACCGTCATGGCCCATGTTGGGCTTGATTCTATTGCAGTTTTGGGAGATCATATAATTAGATTGTTTGCTTATTATGGGAATCTGCATGAGGCAAGTCAGACCTTTAACATAATTGCAGTTCCAAGTGAATATTCATGGGCTGCTATTATTATGGCATATGCAAATCTTGGACAAGGACGAGTGGCATTTGAATTATATCATAAAATGTAATCTTCATGTTTGAAGGGACATCTGATACTTAACATTCCATGATGAGTTTCTAAAATCGTGTTAGCTATGGTGTTCTTTCATGTCTTCATAATTGCAGTGAAGTATAATTGTGGTGAAGTAGATATCCTCAGCAGTAAGCAATTGTAGATATCCTCACATGGAATTGTTGTCCTCAACAGAGTTAGATTAAAGTTCACGCCAGTCTAAGTTCAGTGTGATTCCAATTTTTCCACGTTGCTTTCTCTGTTGATCACAAATTCTCTGTTGATCAGTCCCGTCCTCAACTCTTCCCGTCCAATATCTTTAACCGTAAAGCCCTGTAGAACCCTGTAAACCTTCCCTGTAAACATTAGCTTGCTTCCCTGTAAACCTTGACAGCAGCAGCTTGTGATCGCAAACCATTAGCCCTGTCGCCTAGGAGCAAAACGAGAGGGGCAAAACATTAGCCCTATCGCGTTCTTAACCCAGGTCTCTCCTCGGAATTGCTGTCTATGTTTCCTAGTTTCGTGCAATATCACCACAGCCAATGTTGCATATATTTCAGGGAAAAAACTACCTTGATGACAGTAAGTCCACTAGAGATTCCATTGCTACCTCTTGGTGCTGATACAATATCCCAGATTTACCTCTGGTCAAAGGCATCAAAACATACAAAAAGAATGCCAGGCAGAAGAATGCCCGGTGCATGTTGCCTGCCCGAAGGGTATTTGAGAAATATTGAATTTTGCAAGGACATTTAGGTAATATTGACATTTATTAGGGGTAGTTTTGTAACTTTCCCTTTTTTAAACAATTTTTCCATTTTTCAACAGAAAAAATTTCCTAAAATTTTTTCCCATACACTTGGCTCTTGTTCAATGAAAATCTTTCTCTGAACTTTAAGAATTCTACAAGTTAGTCCTATGGTAAGGTGGCCAGTGCTTGATCTTGGTATGCCAAGATCATCGCTCTGATACCACTGTAACTCATCTATGGTGCCCCCACCGTATAGAAGCTGGATCATTCCCCCTTATTGGCAAAGCAAGCCAATAAGGGGGCCGTCCGTCTGCCTCATCATTCTTGATACCCATCAAGACTGAGGGGGAAGAACCGGACGTGTCATTGGACCCCGTCTCCCTCGAGGCCTACCTAGCAAAGCTTCCGGTGAAAAACAAGCAGCTTCCGGTGAAAAACAACAGGTTTTGCAGCACTCTTCGTCCTTTGTGGGCAGATAGGGACAAAGAATTAACATGCCTGGCATTGCTTTTACCGCCAGAGTTATGCTTAAGGATCGGTATTTGTTGATGTCTCATATCAGCGTACCAGATATTAGCTGGATCAAATGGGACGCTTTGAAAGAGCATGGTTTTGTGGGTGTTGTATTTGACAAAGATAACACCCTCACTGCGCCCTATTCAAACTCTGTATGGCCTTCCTTGCGTGATTCCTTGCGGGAACGTAAGGAAGTATTTGAAGACCGTCTAGTTCTTCTGAGCAACTCTGCTGGTAGTACTCTTATTTTCTTCTGTTTCTAAAAAGGAACTTAATGCTATGCATTCTGTGGCCTGTTGATCATCATGCATATGTATATATTCTACCCTATTTGACTTCCAGTTAGGACGACCTATATTTTAATCTTGAATTTGTGCTTGGATGTCAGATGTTTGGATATATATCTTATGTTCCACCACTAGGATCTAATATAATACTCATGCACCAGAAGAGGCCCTTCTGAATTAGTTATATTACATCCCCAATTTACCAAAAAAGGGGTATAAAATCAGCAAAAGACCGTCTTTCCATCAATGTGATCTTATATTTATGTTTGCTTAATCCATCTTGCGCATGATCACTACTTCTGGCATTCCAAGGAAGGCTTTGAAGCATAAGTACTTGTTCAATCTGGATTTTTTGCTAACCATATGGAGTTATACGTGGAGATTGACTGCTTCCAGTGCTGTAGCCGTGCATTTTTTTCAGAATTCAGAATATATTGGTTTGCATTACATGTGTATCCATATAGATTCTACATTTTTACAGGATGCATTTCTGCTGTTAACTGTAGGTAAAGTATCTCCAACATTAAAGGAAAGCTTGCTAGAACCAGTATGAGATATAGCTCATTTTATTGCCCTCTTCCCTCCCCTAATGTTTCTGCTGCATGCACAATGGCAGGACAGGATTGTACCAGTATGACCCTAATGATATACTAGCTGAATCATTGGAGAAGGCATTGGATATTCCCGTCTTACGCCATGGTAAGCTCTTGATACACTTTCTGAAGGTAGCAATTAGCTACTCTATCAACAAGATTGTCCTTGCATTTCAGGCTCCAAGAAGCCATCTGGATCTGCAAAATCCTTGGGAAAACATTTTGGCTGCAATCCAAAACTCCTTGTGATGGTAAATGTTTGTGGCTGCTGATTTTTTCTCTTGCCAGTGGAGGTTGAATACTAATCTTATCAATAACCTTGTATTAGATGGGAGATCGTTATCTTACTGACATTGTCTACGGCAACAATAACCACTTACTGACAATTAGAACTGCACCTCTTACATGGATTGGGGAGTCTTTTGTTGTTACACAGGCATGTTTTAGTGAATCAATGCTACATATTTTGTTGTATTTTGTTAAGTAGTAACTTTTCAGGTTAGGAAGATTGAAGAAGCTCTAGTTGCATGGTGGGAGAAAATAGGGGTCAGGCCAATGGACCGTAGCCTCATGGCCAACAAGTATAATTTTATAAAGGACCCAGGATGTTGGTGAGAAAGCTTAGAGCAAGACATCGTGCAATATTGTTAACTAGTGTTGCGCAAAGAGAAGTAAAATAGAAAGCAGCATGTAGATTGACCCATTGGGGTTCAAAATACTGATTTCAGAATCTTTCGAAATTTAAAAGTAAGATGGATAAGATTCAGAGGAATAGAAGAAAATGGTTAGTATGAATTGGATGAGATGGGTTGGATGTATATGTTTTAAAATAGGACGAAGGATACTTGGATGAAAGCAATATTATTGGTTGAAGGAAAATTGCTACTTGAAAGAGAACCTGAGAGCAAGGACTCTGTTATTTGTATAGCAACCTGACATTTGAAATTACAACCATTTTTTTAAGTGCGTAAATTCTGGCAATCTTTATAATATGCTATACTAGAAGGAAAACTGATTTTATGACAGGCGCAATGGTTAAAAAGGAACAATCACTGTTCTGGCTCAACAAAAACTTCCAAATCAGAGTCCTATTTTGAGCTTGAACTAATAGTGCCTTTGAAGCATCAAACGCTTAAGCCCAAGCTCAACATTCTAGAAATTGCGTCTTTCTTTTTGTTTGTTGTCTTGACACACTGTGGAATACTCTAAAAAATTCAAGCTGATTCCAAGAGCTCTTTCCTTCGCAGTCTATGGTGCACATTAAACATCTTACTTACTCTGTCAACATGATGCCTCTTCTCCAGCTGGTGTCTTGTTGCATATTTCTAGGCAACATGAAGCTACAAGTAGGTGGGTTTGGAATACCTCTCCTTCTCTAGGTTATGGATCTCAACAATGTTGGAAAACTCTAAAACTTAACAAGGTGTTGTGCACGAAGGGTTGCACTCTTGTGCTTCGAGGGTGTGTTTGTTTGTTTTTTTTTTTTTTTTTTTTTTTTTTTAAATAGCTTCTACCATATCCAAGTAGGATAGAATGATCCAAGGTTGGAAATTGAAAGGCTGCCCATACTTCTTTTGAAAAATTATCACCACCATGGTTGGAATACATCTTCTCTCTAGGTTATGGATTGTGCAACAAACTTTAAAACTTAGGAAGGTGCTTTGCACAAAGGGTTGCCCTCCCATGCCTCGAGGTGTGTTTGCATATATATGTTTTTGGCATACCTTGTTCTTAACATGTTGTGCCATTTTTGTCACACGGATTATCTTGTGGGCCCTCCAGCATAGAATGGGCCATTTGATCTGCAACTTGGACCATAGGCTTGAACCCAAACATGATCCTAAGCAGTCAAAAACCCATCTAGAAGCACCTCCATAGCTCCAAACATCATGGTCCATTCGTTTCAACATATGAAACAGAAAAGAAAAAGCCAAATACACAAGAATATGGGCCAACAAAATATGGGAAAATGCTTCAGATCTGTAAAAAGAAACAATAACAACTCGAATGTGGAATGAAGGAGAGAAGAAAAAAATGAGATGGGCTCTCGGACCGCGGCTTAACCCCCTCTCATGCCGGCCTTGATTTATTTGGCATACCCCATTTGAGGGTCCTCCTCATAATTCAAAATGTTATGTTCGGGTCTGAATTAGTTCGTTGCATACTTTGTCCATCACATTATCTTTTTCCGTAAGTTGAACATGTCATTTCAGTGTGTGATGTTGAAGATTCATGGCGAGACAAATTATTGAAGTTGATTTTTAATGCACTTAACCTTGGAGATTAATGATAGTTATTGTGTTTATGTATATTCTTTTATGTGCACTATCATCAAATTAGATGCACACATGCGAGAGTGAAAGCCATGATGGGAACTACAAGAAAAATGCCGCAAATGATTGTTCATCAGACAAGAAGTTCTTGTCAGGTGTTGTCGTGAAAATTTTAAATGCTTAATGCTTTTCCACCAATTGCTTAAGATCAAAGTGTTTATCGCTAAGAAAGATTGAGTTGCCAACATCTACCCGAGATTCAATATTGTGGTTGGTTTTTTCTGCAGTTGTACACACTTTCCTTTTTCCAAAAACCATATCCTTGCAAAGATGCTTTTGGCATCAAGCCAAAATATAGTTTTATAGCCACATTTAAGTTCGCAGCTCTTTAGTGTACACAATAAATCTAAAAAGACGCCTTGTATTTGAATTCAATCCTTTGTACTATAATGTCTTTATTCTCAAGGTTTGGTCTGAATGTGCCTAACAGTTTGGAGGTCTTGGTCAATTCATAGGTCTCCCTCGGATGTTTGGGCAATGGTGCCAGGATCTAGCAAAACAACCCCCTTCATTTTTTTATAATTCCCAGTAGTTTTACTTCTTAGAAACTTTGAAAATAGGAAATTAACCGGTAGTCTACTACTGCTACTGTTCCTACGAATAGAAACCAAATAAGGCGCTTTCTCAAAGCTCCTTTGGACTTGGCATGATTTACTTTAGATCCTACACTAACAAATTTCAATAGTAAGCTTAGCATGCAATGCTCATAGGGCAAAATTTGATGCTACCATCTCTGAGTCATGCTCTCTTTGTGGCCAAACTGAGACCTCAAATCATATCTTCACCTGCCCTTGGCTTGCTGACTTTTGGAGTTGGACCTCCCAAATAAACCAAGGAGCCCCTGGAGACTCAAATCTGCTCGACTTCTGGAGATCTAATGATAATATGATTAATACAACCAGAGCAATTAGTGGATGGACCATCTGGCTGCATAGAAATAGGGTCACTATCAATGCAACTCCTCCTTCAATGCTCTGGATCAAAAGGATGTTTCTAGACCTGCTTGTAATCTCGGCTGTGGCCCACAAAAACCTGAAAGGGATGCACTCTGATCCAGCTTGGGATAGAATAGGGAGGTTTAATGGCCTGCATGAGTTTTTTACTTTGAATCTAACAATAACTGATGATATTTTGCACAGAGGAGCAGAGGAGACTGCATAGGCAGGGTACTTCAAGAATGATGGAGGAAGCAGCAAATTCAGATGAGGAAGAACCCATCATAAGTGTCACAGAAGTTGGGGGATACCCTGATCCTGCTCAAACAAGAGATGATCCACGCCATGGCGATTAAGAAATTTCTGGATAAAAGGGACATTTGGGAGCATAATGACCTGAAACCCTTTTTTGAGAACCTGTACCACCAGTGGCAGCAGAAACGAGAAGCTCATGTGCTTCTGTTGTTGGACTTTACCAATTACAGAATCAAAGAATTAGATCAGATGCTCAATATCTTTGGTAGGAAGGCTGTAGCCGACCTTACAATTCAAGATCTGATAGATGCTTGAAGATGAGACTCTACTCTTGTAACTCTTATTATTATTTGTCTTTTCAAGCTATATATAGCTCTATGTGAGCTTATCTGGTTTCTGGATCCATTTTTTAAGGACCAGAACCTATTTTTGTCAAGCTTTTCCTACAAGGAAAGCTTCTCGGGTATATCTAGTAGGATATACTATATCATGTATTTTCTTTAAATGAAATACAACCAAAACCTTGCCCTCAAAAAAAAAAAAAATAATAAAAATTCAATAGTCATTAAAGCACAGTAATGCGACTACGAATCTCAGTAGCACAAAATAAACAAGCAAAGTTTGATATAGAGCCTTATGCGCAAATTGTTTGTATCTCCATCATCATGGCTTCTTGTTAATTGTCAATGCAAAAACTTTTTGTAGGAAGCCTAATAGCATTTTTTTAACACATTTTTGCTCCAAATTAAGCTTCTCTTCTAATGCTCCTGCAAACCTTGCAAAATCTGGTTCCATCCAGCGTGCAAAAACCTAGCCGCTTCCCAAACCGCAATAAATCCAAATTCTTCTGTTCTGGAGGCTGATTACATGCAACTCCTAGCACGTAGATTGTAGATCGAAATAGAAAGACGAACGGGTTAGCATCTCTTTTTTTTTTTTCTTTATGTTATTTGTATCCGTTGAATTGGCATATTCAGCACAAATTCGAATTCATTCTTCAATCGCCACCTTTGATTTCAGATTTTGTGGGCATATTCTCATTTCCTTGCCCACTCTTCTAGGTTTGCCATTCCGGAACCCAAAAAAGGACATACATATTTGTGCTATTCATAAGAACTTTTTTGTTTGCTAGTGTATTCTCAAAAGGTAAACGACAACAAATCTAGCAACATAAGAACTAAATAAAGAATCTAACCAGCAATAAGAACTAAATAAATAACGTTCACATTGTTTGGTGAAGACCGAAAGAGATACAGATCTTGTTGTCTTGCAAATCCGAATCGAGCAAACTCCAGCTTGTTGTCTCCTCCCAATCACAAACTCTGAGGCCCTAATTGTCACCAAATTTTATCCAAAAAACTTTTCTTCTCTTGGAAGGATGGACATCCTCTTCTTCACAAGATGGCTTTGCTGCATAGGTGGATGATATTTCCTTTCGTTTGCCATTCTCCTCTGTATTGCAATTTTGCTGAATGGGATTAGACTCTAACTTTATGGCACATGTCGATGATTTTATCCTCCATACTTTGCGATAGCAATTCCTCTTTGTTTTCTGAATCTGGTGAACCTTGCGATTCTGTGCTTGAGACTGCAAATTTGCATATTTAAGACCAGCTTCAGTCAAATGCAATGTCTTTTCCATGCCTTCACCTTTCACATAGAAGGCATCTCCCATTTTCTTCAGTAAAGAAGCAAGCTTCTCATAACCATAGTCTGCCAAGAAAATATTCTGTCGAAAACATTTTGTGTATTCATTTCCAATACGACCAAACTGTAAGGTGCCCCCATGGAAATAGAGCAGCTTCATAAGCTGGAATTTCAAGCCTTCAATATCACCATATTCTTCCACATTTCCGTCTCGTTCTTGTTCTTCTATCTGATGAAATCTAATTTCAGGAGAAGGTTGTGTCATATCTGAAGCATTAGACAGAGTGTTTATATTTGCTAAGGAAACCTCACTACTGACTATGCAGGATTCAGGAACCAAATTAATACCTGATTGGATCCCATTGCAGCTAGTCCACTTTGATGCAGGCTTTGAAACAAGGCCTTCCCAATCCCCACACGCAATACTATTCCAATTCCATACATATTCGCCTGCATTACAGAGGAAAGGGGAAACCCTAACAGTGGTAGGAACAGCCAAAACAATATTATAACCTCTCTGGCCTAACTTATGCAGTGCAGCAGCAAAATCAATGTCGCCCGAGATCAACATAATGGTACAAGGGGGTGGATTGTCTGTGGCAAAAAAGAACATATCTACAAGAATGGCTACGTCTGAAGCATCCTTCCTATGATTAGGAACATCTATCAAATTGATGCCCGATCTTTGGCATCCCTCTCTCACCTCTTTGGGAGAATGACTGAAATCACTATAAGCTGAGAAGAGGGTCACAGCACCCCTTAATTCTGCTTCAAATCTTAGCGCCTTTCGAATGTTTCCAGCAACATTTTGTACATTTGCATTCCCTGGTATAGGACAGTTTTCCATGTCCCATAGAATGGCAACTGGTCCTGTTGAATTCATAAACTGCTGCTCACTCCCTACATATGTTCTCCCCCACTCTCTGCTTGATGCTTGCATTTTGATTGTTATATGCAGTTGCAATGTGCTTTCTGTCAAAAGAGGAACTTATTATGTCGATAATGTACCTAAAAAGTTCCAGCATATGCATTACATAAAAGAAAAACTCATTCATACATAGTTACAGAACTTAAGTTCTAATGGTTGCCAAAAGATATAGCCAGATTTGATTTTGCAAGTACAGAGCTGAGCACTAAAGCTAAGAGCTCAAGATCAAGAGCGACGCCTATTTGTAGATCTGTTTTGTTTGGTAGGATATGGTCGCATCCTTTCAACATTATAAGTGGCATATGTCACTAGATTAAGCAGGTATCTCATTTTTTCACTCCACTTTTTGTGATCCTTACAGTCAAGAAAAGTTAAAACCGGAATTGATGAAGCTCCATGTCTAGGTAAAAGAATTGATGCGCTCCATATTTAGGGAATGCAGGAGAGTTTTACATGGCAATAATAGGAATATACAAGAACAAATGTATCCATCGTGTATGCTCCTCCGAAGATCTCCAGAAAGCCCCATGAACAATTACGCTAAAAGCAAGCAAAAATCTTGCATGGCATTACAGTTGCAAAAAATCCACACCTTGTTCTCTCTTGTACTAAACAGTTCTAAAATTCCAGATAGTAAACAGAATCAATGGGCTACAAAAATTCGGATAACACGAAATCAGCAAGTGCAATAGAAAGCTCTTCTCAGCTACTCCATTGATGAGACGGAAGTCAGAACGAACTTGATCCTTTGTAAATCAAAGTTGAGGGAATGTAAAGAATACAGAAATACTGTTCTAGGCATTCAACTATGTGCTTTCTCGTCTTCAAGCTCGAATCTATCCATTAACGAAAGAAAGAGATGAGAAGATTTAACATACCATGTCAAGGATCAGTTAGTTGGAAAGAGACCTTCGTTTCAAGAAGACATAGCTCCTCCACAGCGCACTCGGGTATCCGCGGGAAATCAAATCCGTAAAGTTATAGCTGGATTTTAGTTCTCGAAAACACTTCCTATAGTCCCTCCACAGCACACTCGGCTATCCGCGGGAAATCACATCCGTATATGTATAGCTTCTTGAAAACACTTCCTAGAAATAGTTGTTGTGAATCTGTTGTTTTTTGTTGTTGTGAATCCGTTGTTTTTTGGGTTGCCCGTAGGGGGGCAACCCTTTTGCTGGAGGTGGGATGGAGGTGGGACTTTTGACATAAAAGGCTTAGATCTAATTTGGCTATAATATTCTATAATATTCTGAAGAATATTTCTAGACTATTCGTATCTCACGGCTTGTGACTTTTGTGATTTCAAAGGGGGTCTCGGGACACTCAGACGGTGGAGATGTTTTAGGCAGACAGCAGAAGGTCGTGATGCGGCCGGAGCTTTTGGGCGTCGACCAGGGGCAGCGGGCAGCGCCGGTAGATGCGGAAGCGGGAGCAGGAGAATCGTGGAAAGCTGAAGTTCGTTCGGTAATCTTGAAACTCTTTTTTAGAGGTGTTGCTTACCGTCTGGCTCAAGAGTGCACAAGCTTCAAAACCTTGAATTAGGTAGGTGTCTACAATGCCTTCTGTTAAATAATGGATTAGATTCAATTTTTGTCTTGGCCGATCACCTTGTTTTCTTCCCGAGGAAGCTTGATCGAAGCAAACCAGACTTTTGAAAAGGTTGTAAAACCCAGTCTGTTCACATGGAGTGCAATTATGCGTGTTCACATCAAAG
>JAANSK020256829.1:0-22556 GCA_011763485.2 Isoetes engelmannii | reverse complement strand
ACAGATGCAAGAAAAAACGGCAGAACAAGAAACGTCTCCAAGCTCCCCCTGTACAAATCCGAAACCTTAACAAAACCCCCCCTGTGCAGGTCTTGCCCCGCAGCTCTCCAAGCTCCCCCTGTGCAGGTCTTGCCCGCTTCCGGGCTTGATCTCGCTCAGCTCGAACCATGTCAAATAAACCACTAAATAAACCACTGGATGCTGCCGAATACTAATGCTGCAGGTGGCGTCCACAAAAATTAAAAACACAGATAGTACCTGGCCGCGAGCTGGCCGAAGTATGTCGCTGGGTAGGCCCTTGGCTGCCCGATAAGGGATCCGATTCCTGCTGTTGAGTTATAGATTAGCTACCAATCCCGCAAGCCCCCTACTGCAGCAAAACCAGATCAGAGCAGGGCATGGTCGATGAGACCAGACGGAATCGATGCTGGCTGGGTGCGGCGCTCAGAAGCACCGCCTACTGTTTAGGCGCTCAGAAGCAAGAGAGAAGCCAAACATAAGGACTAGTTGTAAGAGCACTAAAGGTCCTTGTTACTGGAATTGCTGACCAAGATAACGAAGACACAAAATCAGTAAATGAAGGAATTTTCAGGGAAACAATGCATCTAGCTAATCCAGGCTTCAAGTTTTGCAAAAGAATTGGACGTAAACAAGAAGGTAAGCATCATCCAATTATTCTAAAGTTCCATAATTTAGAAAGTAGAAACCGTGTCATGAAACATAGGAGCACCTGAAAGGTCATCTATCTAGCTCAATGATGATTTGACTATACAATAGCAGAAAGAACACGTGCAATTGATGGATGAGGTTCGTAAGTTGAAAGCTAAAGGGAAAAATGCTTTTATTGTAAGCAATCGGATTGTTGTTCGCAATAGTGGATAGGAAGTGAAGATCCTCAGTCTAATGGCCTAGAATGTACATGGTTTTAATGAATCAAAGATTCTTAACAATATGGAAATGTTCGAATAGTTTAATATTCTTACTTTCCGTGTGACACGGGAATACGAAACAAATAGATTGATTTATATTCCTAGTTTATACGGCCTAAGACAACTTAGAATGATTTACAAACAGAGGATGGGGCGGACTTGCATGCTTTGTTAAAAGTGGAATTTGCAATGAGGCCAATGTGGCCAAAGTATATAAGCACAAACAATATATATGGATCTATATAAATAACTGCATCTATATTGCAATAGTATATGCTCCTTTGGAGCCTTATCTTGTACGGACTTAAAGCAGCCCAGAGTTTAATGCAAATGATCCATTTTGTTACCTTTCGATATTGTATTCTACAAAATTAAGGGAGATGCTTATGTAATAGAAGACATGAATGGCAGGCTCGAGAATAAGCAAGCTATTAGTTTGCATGAAGGAAATCATTTGAACCTTATGGAACAAGTAGACCCTTATTGTTCTAGCCTATGACTGTGACACTCCTTATACTATATACGACCCATATACACCGAAGGACCTTCCCCATCCAAGGGCTCCCTGTCGTATGAGCTCTCCATCTAATTGTGCCTGGGATGACCAGACAAGCGAGCAGAAGACACAAAGGTGTCATTTAATCCGGCCTCTATAGGTTCCCATATATCTGCGGAAGGAAAACATATAAGCATGCATTAACAATACATAATAATGACACTACCTCGAAGGGTAGTCATCATCCATCCCATCACAACATGTACAATACATCAGCATCAAAAGGTGGCACCTACCCGGCTCAGACTCAAGGTTGAGTCGACTGACAGTTGGGTTCCAGATAGATCAGAATGCATGATGACACGGACTTGGGGTGGCAATAGACAATGGCTCAGCTTGACCACTCCATATGCCCCTCCTATGCATACTTTGCAGATATAATGACAAGCTCTATAGTGACTGTAACCTTCGGGAGACACGATCTCAAAGTATCACCCACCGAGACTACTCCGGGTTGCATCTCCTCGATCCAATGAGGTAGGAATGGGCAAGACCCCTCCCGAAGTGTAGTGGTTTCTTGTGCGGTTAGATGATTGTGGTGACACACATCCTTACCTTGTCATGAACCTACCTGAAATACACGAAAATTACATACAAAATACACAAGATGTATGCCAAGATCGGCAAAAGAATTATGTTATACAATGAGAAAGCAATGATACAACGCCCCGAAGGCGATCAGGAATAGAAAACAGGAGATAGGCGCCTAGAAGGCTCAAGACTGGCATTGAACCAGAATAGCCCAAGAAGAGTGAGACTCCACTATTTATATTCTGATGAATGGCCCAGATGGTGTTACGTTCTTGAACAAGATTACGCCAGATGTCGAGCATGCATGTGGTCTGACCCAAGTGTGGGTGGATGGCTGTCTTTTTATGGAAGCTACCTGGTTGATCCTGCCAGTAGTCATATGCTTGTCTCAAATATTAAGCCATGCATATGTAAGTATAAGCTACCTTGTACTGTGAAACTGCGAATGGCTCGTATAGTTTATTTGATGGAATCTTACAAGTAGAATAGGAGAATCTTGCAACTGGTTTCATCCGACATTCTCAGTCACCCGCAGGCGCTCCCATCTTCTTTGTCTCCAAGAAGGACGGTTCTTTGCGATTGGCTATGGATTACCGTGGACTTCACCAAGATTGATCTCCGCGATGCCTATAACCTTATTCGAATCAGAGAAGATGACGAGTGAAAGACAGCTTTCCGAACTCGGTACGGCCATTTCTAGTACACAGTCATGCCTTTTGGCCTTACCAATGCTCCAGCAGTCTTCCAACACATGGCAAATGATGTTTTTCAGGAGTTCTTGGATCTCTTTGTTATCATCTATCTGGATGATATTCTGAACTCTAGAAGAACATGTCTGGAAGGTTCTTTAGAAGCCGCTTCTATGTTATAGTCGTACAAAAAAAGAACAAAATTTGTCATCTAAAAAAGTCCTATCACCTAGCAAGTGAAGACCATGAACTCATAGCTTTTCCTCGTATGGGAGATGATTGTAAATAATTTTGATCTAATTTTCAAATGTCCAATTTGACTTATTGACATGTATACAAGGATAAATTTGGTGCATGGCTTTTCAAGTTGCATGCATCTTTTGAAGGACCACGCATCCTTAGCAAATAGATGGCTTCAAAAGCCTTAAATTGCCTGGGAAAATCCAATTGAAAGTGTCATCAACTATAAAAACGAGTCTAAATAAGAGTCTTAACGACAACTTTAAATACAAGTCTTAATGGTAACATTCACCAAGGCACATTAGTACAAAGTAGCACATGAACTTTTTCCTAGTGCTCTTAGTACTAAGTGACATTTTGAGTTGATAGTGCTTTCAAATGCAATCGCTAAGACAATGGCCTTCCCAGTGTTTCCATATTTGGAGTCGAACTGTTGCATTTGGGTTCGACTCCACGGGTGTATAGGGTGTACATATATATATTTGATAATGCTATCTTGCAGCAAAAGCAGGCTCTGGATTGGTTAAAAAGCAACAGTCAGCAATCCAAGCAAATAGCATGATGATGTTACAGCCCTAGTCATTCACTTTCTCCATAAGCCTGTATCTCTTTTCTTGCACGCCGGTGACGCCCATTTGAATCTCTATAACAGTATGCAAGGGAACCTGGTATAAAATGACCAATTAATGAATAAACAGCTCCTCCCCAAAAACAGCATAATAAGATTGGCGCAACTACAATCATACATGTAACTCTAAACCACAGATCACAGACATCAAAGTAGATGCTTGAGGTGTCCAGCTAATAAAAAAGCAGCATAGATCCACAAATTCAAATACCTCAATGTGTGGGATTTCCTTCAAAGGTTTGTCAGCAAAATAAGCATATAGTGAACGGAGCACAGCCTGAACGGCAAACAAGCATAAGCATTAAACAGATTAGAAAATATTTCACAGAAAATTAATAGAGCAATCAAGCTTACTTGATGAGCAATCACAACTACAGGGGCACGTTGCCTCTCAAGTTCTATGATTACTGGCTCCAGTCTGGAAAGAGCGAAGATAAGTCATGATGGTGAGCATAAACATTATAAAAAAATCCATGCACTCACCTTTGTATGACATCAAGATACGATTCACCCCGTGGATAGCGGTATCTCAACTTATCGAGCTTCCTGGCACTGTTGAGATAGATTGCTGATATTAATGCTTGAAGCTGAAACTGAAACTAACCTTTGTACAATAGATGAGTGGCTAAAATTACTATTCACATTGGATTTTTATTCAAGTTCCTGGGCACCAGCCTCTCCTGTTTTCTTGTTTCTCATTTCAGTCCATCCTATATAATGCTAATTCTTCGCTCTATCATGGTATTAGAGTGAAAGAATGTGAGGGGGAGGCTATATGAGACTGACACATCATTGTTTAATGTTTCTGTAGATCTAGGCTATTGTACTTTTTAGTTCCCTTTGTACTCTTTCGACTTGATTTGCATTCATAGTGATTTCTCAGTTTCTAGCACATGAATAAGGACTACAAGGCCACAACATATATATTCCTGTAAAAACGTAACCACAAGAAATCCTAAGATTGTTCCAACCTGCAAACAGAAGGGAAGGGCAATGAGGCAAAGTCTGGAGTTGTCCTTGTTTGGAGCTAACAGTTAGTTTTCTTTTTTATAAACACAATGTATAACTTTAAGGCAACAGGCACAAGCCCTCTCATAGTTGTTTACAGGTTTAAACTCATACTATTTGGAAGCATGAAATGAACAAAGACAAATCAAAAGCAGAAATAATCTTACTCATAATCCTCCGGCATATTTTCTTTTATCTCCTCATACGTCATGCCATCACAAATGCCCGCATTGATTTCATCCAGAGCACGCCATTGTACCTTCATATTATGAAAATGGCCCTCGGTCACAAAGCCAAAAGAGAAGAAAAAGTAATAGGATGAAGCGATTACTATGAGATCTGTATACTACAGATGGAAGCATTTCTAAAAAACAGCTTTTTTTCAAAAACTCTTCTCAGCTCATGTTTGAAGTTAGTGATGCCACGACAAAACAATCAAAGATCGGACAAAGATAAGGGGCCTGCAATCCAGATAAACTTTTATGGATATATTGGCATTAAAAATTAGCATGTACCCTCGTTGCGTAGCCTGAACTTTTAAAGTCACAACTTCTATGCATTGGATCAGCACTAAAAGAGGAAAAATCCTCATTTGAACTTCAACGCACTTTTTGTGCATCATCAAATCTCTGCATTGGATCAGCACTAAAAGATGAAAAATCCCCATGTGAGCTTCAACGTGCTTTTTGAGCATCATCAAGTCTCTTCATGTATTACCATTTTTATCAGCCCTTGGGATTGATCCGGGAAGCAGAGAGTGCAATTTGAAACGTCAGGTCAACCACTAAGGCCAGGGCAGTTGAAAACTTATGCTTCCTGAACGCTTGTCGTATCTTAAACCGAAATATCAATTGATTGTGAGTTTGCCCTAAAAGCTCCTTGTTTCCTTGTTTCCTTGTATCTCTCACAGCGTAACCTTGCTCTGTCAATTTCCTAATTCATAGTCCCCCACTCTCTGATCTTGCAAGTGAGCTGGATCATTGGTCCTCATTCATCCCTGAGCCAGGGAGTGGATCAAGAATCCGTATGTTATGCCATTCATATACTGATTGAAGAGGGCTTCTAATCAATGAGTTCTTACAATGGGCACGATTTGAAGCTAAGTGTGTTGGACAGCACCCATTTCTGCCTCTGTTTAATACTCCTTTCCAAGTCATTCATGGGCACAAAGGATGATAGGTTATTACCTTTGGAAATCCAACAATATGATGCGCTGTCAGTTTGGTCCGCTGTAGAGTGCTTGTCCATATCTGAAATATAGACAATAGGTAAGCCAAGCCAATTAAACAGTATGCTATAACTTCTTTGTCTCAGTGCATTCATGGTGTGAAGCTTGGGCATTGTAGAGCATGCCAATAGATTTTTATTGTTTCTGGTCTTATTCTCATCATTGTTATTAATAGGAAGGCATTGTAAGCAAAATAATAAACTTTAAGCACTTACAGATGCTGTCTGCTCCAACTTCAGCCTCTCATTGACAAATTCGGCAAGCTTCTTAGCATATTGCTGTCCTGCTTCACTGTAACACATAAACTATGACAGATCAAGACACACAAGAGATGCCATGCTGAACACTTATTTCCTTCTTTTTTTCTAAAGGTAAAAGGGCTTTAGAATGGCATCAAGCATTTGTACACAACAGTAACATGGAGCAGTCCAAAAGGAAGTGCATAGAATGGTTAACTGAAGAGCTAATGGTAATGTTCCTAGGCAAATACCAGGAAACTTCCAATCAGTGAGATCAAAACGTAATTAAAAGGAACAATAATTGTTATACCACACGTATCGTTTGAGAGAATACATACCTTAAAGCTGGATCTCCACCTATCTGGCCAGTCAGGTTATACATGCTCTCTCCATGCCGGGTCAGTAAAATGGGCCGAGGTGTGATGTGAGCATTGACCTTGTCAACAACAATAGTGGTATCAGCAATGGTACCATAGGGAAAAAAAACAAAATATGTAAACAGCAACCAGAATATCCCAAAAGATTATGATAATGTAGCCCACCACTGTAGCAACCTTGTTCCCTATATTAAGTACAGAAAACACACATCCCTTAGATAGATTACCCATCTTATGGTGCATCTCCACAATGCAAATCTATCTCCAAGATATCAATGGAAACCTGGTATTGCAGTCATGTCAGATCTTTCTGCACATCACCACTAACAGGTCCAGAGCCTTATGCTATAACCTGCATTTTACAAGGTACAATGCATTGTACCTTTCCTAACATTGACAATGGCATGATACGACTGGTCATTATTGATCTAATCTTACGGATAAGTCCGTAGGGTGTTACCGATGTTTTCTATCATTTTACAGACTTTAGCATGCCTTTTCCAATTGTAATTAATCTAAGTTCTTAGAAAACTCATGCATGTCCTTTAGATCCATAGGTTCCACTTGCCATCAAAAGGAAAAGGTATGCACAAAAACGGTGTTGCGGAATTCACAAATTATTTTCTGCTCAAACCACGGAGAATGTGACTTAAGAAGAAAGACAATCTGTGTTCATGGTTCCTATAATTACTAGGGAAGGTAGCCACATATAATAATTACCAGAAAAAATACGATTCGCCCAGGCAAATATCCACTCATGTTGTTCACCTGAAGACACATTATAGTGGCATGATTCATGAATACAATGACATGACTCTCATCCTAGACCAAATCCAATAATATCCTCATACCTGGATTTGCCCTCCCTGCCCACTAACCATGTCAATCATCTTGATATATGAACCCTCATCAACAGGCTCATAGACCTGATGAAAAGAAACATTAGTTTTGAAGCTCCTTATTGAATTCAAGAGGTATCTAAAATTTATCAATCTGCTTCTACACATACAATGGATGGTAGACACCCTAGATTACTAAGTTACAGCGGAGTGCAATTAACAGTTTGTTTGCAACATACTGACTCAAAGATAAATTAGAACAAAGGAATTCATGCATGAGTACCTTGCCCTCAGTAATATACTTCTGAAATTACATAGAACAGAAAATCCGAGCGACTATCTTAGACCATCATCATTATACGAGAAGTTATAATATAGTTTTGGCAAACCTACCTTTTCATAATTATCAAGTCGTGTTTTAAAATCAGCAAGAGCAAGTTCATAATCTGTCCTGTATAGAGAGCTGAAATCAACACTTATCAAGTCCACAAAACCTGTAATTTACTACAAACATCTTACAAATTTGGAATACAACGAATGCTTTGAGTCTGATATGAAAATTCAATGGGCGTCTGCTGAGGGAACAGTACCTCTGAAGAACATAACACTGAAGAGTTCTTGAAGTGTAGATTCATTTATCGTCTTTGATTACATCTTACCTCGGAGGTTAATGAGGAACATAATGAGACTTACGATAGTAGCAGATATAAAGATTTATCAGTAACTTTTCCCTTTGGTATGAAATTTATTGCTATCCTGGCAGTGGATTGATTTCCCCGTGGACTTTGGCCATGTGAGCGACCAAACAGTGGAAGATTATGGGGCCCGTGACAAGAAGAAGATGATGCCAGTTCTATATCTGTCCTTAAAGGTGACCCACAGTTTCATTCCGTTATGCATTTCAGATGACATCATTAAACCACTCCTTCCATTAGATGCCTCGAGATGGTACCTTCTCTTTGGTTACTCCTCTCCTCAGTTGTGAAGAAGATAAAACAACATAATTACGATTTGCAAGGCAATGATTTTTTCACATGTTACGAAAGTTCATTACAAGCATACTGAAATCTTACTGATCTGCATAATCAGGACTTTGTTGTATTTTCAAGCGTATGTTTTTTTCAATAACGGCTCGATCTCTGCAAATAGTTTCCAAGAAAATCACCTGCAGAATATAACTTGCATCCGTTGAGAGTTAGGTACTTTTCTCTTTGTGCAGATAATATAACAATCTTTAATACAGCAATATTGAAAGTGCGAAGACATAGGAACACGGCTCATGCCTTGCATTTGCCTTCAGCCATCTTAAGTATCATCTTCCGCCGTTCCTTCGTGCTATTTGTAGCATCAAATACGCCAACCTGATAATGGGAACTATTAGCCTCTCAGCAATTTTCTTGGCTCTAGAGAAGATACTATATGAATATGCAAGACGGAATGAGATACACACCAAACAGCTAGGTTAGTGAGCGAACTGAATGGAAACTATAAAGGCATGATTATGGCTTTATAGTAGAGCCATGTCAGATGGCATGTCTACTCATCTAAAGCGTATGACAGGTAAAATGTGATATCCTAACAACCCTCCTGATGACTAGCATGACTGAAAACAAGAACAATAAACTGAAATTAGACTCTAATACTCCTGAGTAATATCATCCCCCTTGAGGATGATCATGGGGCAGGACATGCAGAAGCTGTTCATGTGACTGAACTGATGCCCTCGCAGAATGGTGAATCCATCTGCAACTTGATGTTTGGTAGAACAGTAAAATAGAGAGAGAGAATCGTTTCCAAGCTGCTTTTTGACAAACCATAGCTAATGTCCATGTGTTAATGTATCTTGTAATCTTTTGCATAGGCAATAGCTCCACTGTTATCACAGTAAATTGCTGCTTGCTTGAACAAAAAGCGCAAGTCTTCAAATAAGTGTGCTAACCATCTCATCTCTTGGACGGTGGTAACCAAAGCTTTGAGTTCAGCCTCAATAGTACTAATGCTATTAGCCCTCCAGCTTATATGATTGCCTCCAAAGAAACATGTCTTGTGATCCATTTCCTTTTCTCAAGGTCTGTGGAGGCCATGTCAGAATCTGAGGAAGTAGAAGGTGAGGATCAGAAACTTTTGTATACAAACTGAGCCCGTTTAAGATAATGTAGGACCGTTTGGCTGCACTCCAAGTGGTTCCTTGGGATGATGCATAAACCTAGTAAAAACTGCAAGTGTAAGTAAGATCTGGCCTAGTGTTGGTGAGATATAGTAACAGCTCCAATAAATTGTCTGTAAAGTGTTGCATCAACATCTTCTTTTATCTGTTTCAAGTGTGAGGACATGATTCAAATGACATGGAGTCAAAGCATATGGAGTAGAATAATACTTTGCAGTCTGTCAGATGTAATTTATCAAGCAGCTCTGAGATATATTTTCGTTGAGATAAATACCTCGAGAGTCTTGCCAGACTTCTATTCCTAGCAATAATGCCTTAGTCCTAGATCTGTGACTTCAAAACTTGCTGTATCCCCTGTTATAATAGTCCCATCAATGTAGAAAAGAACAACACTCACTTGAGAGTTTGTTTGTAAAGATAAAGTAAAGGCTAGAATCAGTTCTTGATCTCTGATATCCAAGCTGCATAAGAAAGGCATTGATTTTGGTATTCCAAAAGCATGGAGCTTGTTTAAGACCAAACAAGCTTTTCTTCAACTTGACACATAAATGGGATGATATTTGTCTTCAAAACCAGGTTGGTTTACGCATGTACAGATCTTAGATCTCCATTCAAGAATGCTGATTTGAAGTCCATTTGAGAGAGAGGCCAGCCTCTTTGTGCTGCCAAAGCTTTCACTGTTCTTAATATGTCTAACCTGACCACGGGTGAAAAAAATCATGGTAATCGAAAGCTTCCTTTTATGTGAAACCTTTGGCAACTAACCTTGCTTTATGCTTCTATGGTGTGCCATGAATGACATTTCATGCAAAACACCAATTTAGCACCAATGATTATTTGTTCCTTTGGGTTTAGGCACCAGCTATCATGTTCCTTGCCTATGTAGCATAGATAGTTCTTCTTCCATTGCTGTAAACCAGTGAGGTTCTTTTGCTGCATGTATATGATTGACGGGATCTTGGACAACTATAAAACCTTAAGTCATGAGAGCATAGTTGCTGGTGATTTGAGAAGAAATATTATCTGTATAGTTGATAGAGTAAGCTATCAATTTTCTTAGATATTCAAAAGGAAAAGGAAAGAAAGGAAGAGTTTATTAACGTCTACGGGAGACCCATAGGGTCTATCAAACCAAACAAACAAAGCAAGAAATATGTCAAAGCATCTGCAGGGGGCTCTTGATACTCTAAGGTTCAAATCATCATAAGCATTATGAGAGACACCAATATCAGCCCGTGAAACACTTGTATCAAAAGCATTATGAGGAGCGCCAATAGCAGGGCTTGGAACACTTGTGATATCAATAGTAGATACAGAGTTCCCAAATTCGAACCTACTAGAATCATTAGCC
The DNA here is from genome assembly GCA_011763485.2 of Isoetes engelmannii. NCBI lineage: Eukaryota > Viridiplantae > Streptophyta > Lycopodiopsida > Isoetales > Isoetaceae > Isoetes > Isoetes engelmannii. The sequence continues at coordinate 11,774 of JAANSK020256829.1, read as the reverse complement.
ATGGAAGAAGGCTGTATAACTTGACCAACTTGAGTGTCTTCCCCAATATCAAAAGTATTGATTATAACCTTGTCATAATCAGCTGTGTTCGGTTGATAAAACTCCTTAGAGTAGACTGCATCTTCAATAAAATGCATGCTTCCTTATGCAAACACACGCTTAGTAACAGGATCATAGCATACCCACCCTTTCATGTTGTTAGGATCACCAATGAATATGACTTTAGTTGCTTGTCTGCTAGTTTGCCTTGCTTTTGTAACAGTTCCCAAGGAACAGTAGCAAATCCTAAACAGCCAAGACTCTTAAATTAGATATACATCAAACAGCTAGGCTAGTGAGCGAACTACATGAAAACTTAAAGGCATGATATGGCTTTATAGTAGAGCCATGTCAGCAACATAGATGCCATGTAAAATGTAATATGCTAACATCTCGTAAAAAGGAAAGGCAACAGATACCTGACCCCCATGATCCATCCAAGCAAGCATATCTTCCATTGCTAGCATTGCAACCTGCAGACTAAGTGCTAAATAAGAATTGTCACCAATTCTCTACTTTGAAGGACAAATAGCATTTACCTCATTTCTAGCATCAACACCTTCTTTATTGTCTCCACGAAAAAAATCTGCACTCTGTCGACAATCAACAACTTAAGTATCAATCGTAAGTAGACAGTGATGCTTGTCTGGGTCATACCTGGTTGCATCCACATTTCAAACGTCGATACTGGAAAAATACAGGTCAAACCAATCATCTCAGCATCACAAGGAAAAAAAAAAATTCTTTTATTACAGGACAATATACCTTTCCAACATTAAAATGTTTAGTTTCGTGTCCGAGCCAGCGGAGATACCTTGTTAGCTTAGCTGCAGTGAATGTCTTTCCTCGAGCAGGCAAGCCAACCTGTTTACAAATAAAAAAAAGATTACATAATCAGAGAACTTTACAGGACTCATAAGGATGGCAACAAAAAGATTTAAATCCATCAAAGAAGCATTTGAGTGGCTACTCAATGCACGGAGGCAGCATCAGGTTTTTCAACCTCCTCATGTCTCTTGGCTGGCTTATGCCTTCAAATGGTGCAAATGTCTTCGTAAATTATCTTTTCTTCATGGGCATGAGTCATTTTAGTGAAACATCTCATGAAACAGCAATAAAAGGGGAAGAAAAGATTAAATTTTTTGCACAAGAATATGAATTTAGATAGAGACCAAATCTTCAGATTGTTCAAGATTTGCTGAAATCTACAACGGGGAACAATGGATCGGTCTTTGATCTCCAAAAATCAAGTTCTTTCCTCTGAATTGCCAACCAGAAGGCTCCAACTACAGATCTGTCGAAACCACCTGATTGCAGAAAATCTACCTCTCTAAACAACTCGTCAACTAAATCTCTTGAAAACAGCATATCTCCACAAAGCTTACACAGAATTGGATAATCTCCTCACAGATTTGGGCACGGAAATAAGCAATAGCTCTAGGCAAACCTGTGGCAGACTATGAAAGCTGGGTTAGCCAAGCTTCTGCTTCTCTAACTTTCTCTTAACCATAGAAAGCTCTAATACATACAAAAATCAGAGATGAGAAAAATAATGTCCTATAACACAAATTAACAAAAATGAGCACAAATGGCCTGTTACAATGAGCCACGTGAGACTGATTATGCTGCACAACCTCAGCCACAGACTGCCAGGTCAGGTTTATGACCACATTTTTCATCAGCAACATCAACTACCCTCTCTCCCTAAGGCCTCGAAATTTAAAGAGTGGACAACGAAATTGACTATAACCCTACAATTTGGAGCTGTCCATACCAATATGATAGCAAGTTGGCGACGCTCCTTAGGCCCAAGCATCCTTTCCGCGACCGCTGCAGCTGCAACAGCTCCTGCAGCCTCTGGCATATCCTGATAACAATTCTTCTACAAGATCATGGACTTGATCTATTTCCAAACGGTTAATTTATAAAAGACTGAATACAAACCTCTGTTTTGGCATCTAACTGGGAATCCCCATTAAGTACACTGACATCACTGCCTAGACGGATTATTTGTGGTGAGTTTCCAACACCTCGATCCACATAGAGACCTTGGTGATCAACTCGTTCATGGGACACTTTATCTTTTCCAATGCTCTTTGAAGTAATTTGACCTGTTGTCTGAACTGCTTTTGTTGGCATTGGAGAGGGCGGCAGAGGTGCCGTGTTCATTGCTCGTGTAATCGGTGATTCAGGCCCTAGCAATACTAAATCCTACAGTTCAAATAAAACAAAATAAAGCTCAGATTACCCTCCCCTTCTGGTAGATAAATATCAAATTCATGGGTCAATAAGCAGGATGTTGGTGAGGGAAGTTTAAGAAACCATATGATATTAAGAGTTATCATAAGAAAAGACCTACGAACACTTGGACAGGACTATGCATGACCTGAACTCCTCATGTCCAATTGTCTATTTTCTTGAGGATGGTGATCCTCATTAAAGTCCTCTTGATAGACTTCAATTAACAATTTAAGGCCTGTGGACTGGTTAGTTTATTTAAAAACAAGATATCTACAAGCATCAAGGATAGGACCTGAAAATTTGACATCAATTGTACATTATAGATGAGTATGTACCTTGATCGAAACACACCTGTCTTTCGCAAGAGCCATCTCTGAGCTTACTAAGCCCCTGACAGGACCAGGAGGAACATTAATAGAAGAGGATTGGACAGGTTTCCAAGGAGTTCCCATATGCTGCAATTTTACAGATTAAATCAAGATCAGTTGCACCTTTAAGCTGCACAAACAAGAGGCTTGCACTTAAACGTATAGTGGTTTACTATGTCACTTTACATTTCTCAGGCATGGGTAAAGCGGCAATCATGAATGTAACAGACTCCTTAGAAAAGCAACAAATGTTCCCTTCACAATGCAAAAATTAGAAGTGTAATAAAGGTACAGAAAGCATGCCTCCGAGTCAGAAATAGCTACAGGTGCTGCTGCAGCATTTACATTTGCATCTGCATTTGCATTCCTTGAACCACCTGGTTTGATAGTTCTTTTGCACCATCTCCAACTATTTGCTAGATCAAAGGAAGTGGCAAATGCTGTGGATGATGTTGACAGAAACTCCAAAAAACTGGCATTTTGATCCACAAGTCTAAACCTGACTAGGGATTCAACAGCAGTTGTTGCATCTAAAATGTGCGCAGGACCCTCCTCAACAACGAGATCCTCCAAAGAGTTATTCGGCTTTAGAAGATATTTATACTCCAAGACTCCTGTAAATATAAATGCTGTTTAGGCCTTGTAGATGCATCATGGCAAAAAAGCTCAAGTTTAGGCATCGTAAACAAGAACTGCAAGTAAACTAGACAATCATGGGAATGATTTCTGACAACAAGTCTTCCTGACTAGCATATAAGGTTGATAGGCAAGTAGTCCTCAGGGATTCTTAAAAGAATTCAATTTCTATAGTTATCGAGGTGGACAATGTATAAAGTCCGTGTGAACCCGAAATGGACATTTCATGAAGTTCAGGTTAAAAGGAAAGAAATCTGAAAATGCCACCCATCATAACTATGCTATAATATGATTAGAGTTATATTTTCCCTGTCAACAGTTTACATTGATTAATGACACTCTTTTTAATATGTGAAGATAACATTCATGGCAAAGCTTGCTTGCTTATCCAATCTAACCAATATCTTCTGAGCTTTAAAACCATAAAGGATGCTCGTGGTAGATCATGTTTCAAGTTAGAAATCTAGTTGCAATTTGCCAGGAAGACTGAACACTGCTTGAATGGAAGGTATTTGACCAGAGAGAAAGATAGGAATTCAATTTTTAAATTTTTAAATGTTTTGAGTTTTCTTAAGTACTACAGATCTAATTAACGTTAGTTTGATATGTCAAAGGTCTAATTGTAATTTAATTGTTTTTACAAGCTAATGTTTGAACTGAAGTCGCTCGATGGAATACTAATAACTTCCAATAGACACAGTTTTATGCATAGAACTTAAAATGTTCAGCTTGATCCTTTCAATCCACATATGTATGTGCTATGGATGTGCAAGAATCGCCATTTGCCTGTCAAGAACAACAGATTGAATATCGAACAAAATCAAAGGCCACCTTTTAAAGTTACGCAATGTTCCTGACTATCATCGCATAGAAACAAACTCCACTTGGCTGGAGAAGATAATAGATAAGTAAGTACCATCATTTGCAGGTAGGACGAAGCTAATTTGCCACATACTCTCTGCCCCTCGCTCCATGACAGTCTGTTCAACAAAAATGCATCTCACCTTACAACCTTTTTGAATTAAGTCATAGCATCGAAAACTTGTAATCACAGGGATTGGATGATTATAATGAAGTACTCCAGGATCCCATCCTCAAAACAGAAAACCTACTTGAACCCATTTAAGACACTCCAACTAGCATTATCAACATGAAGTGAAAGAAAATTCTTAGCTCAACTAGATTGGCTTATTAAAAAGAAAGATAAATAGCCTGTGGCTGATCATGTTTGTCTACAAGTTGAATTGTACATTATCAAAAAGATATACTTGTAATTAGTAACAAAAAGAAAGCAGCTTGGTGCCTTCGGTATTCCTTTCTAATTCCAGTTCAGAATCAAGCATAAACACCAATAAATTGCATAGCTTGCACAATTACAAAATTAATCTTACAGCTTTGAGCGGGTCCCAAGATCCAAGTATTGGTTTTGAACCGTAGACAAGGGGAGAAACATCAGCAGGAAATTGCCCATGAGCTTGAGACATATCAATTTCCAGCGTTACAACGATAAATGTGCCCGCTTTCTTACTAGCATCTTCACTGCTGGCTCTCGACATTGCAACGCCCATGTATTGCTGATCAACCTCACTCTTCTGATAAAACCCAAAGCACAGCTGATGTTTCTGGTTTTCCAGTGATCAGGAGGTTGATAGGAGCAGGACAGAAAAGAAAGGGACACGATATTGGTCCCCGAAGGCTTTACAAATGAGAGGGCTTCCGGAAGAGCTCATGTTTTCCATACTGGAAGCTGCCCTGCTTGAAATGCAGTTCGCTTGTGTAACGGAAGTAAGGTTGCCTCAAGAATCATGGGTTCAATGGAACATTATTTCGCAAGGCTTGCCTGAAAGGTAAAAGGTCAAATCCATCCTTTTTAGGGGAGGATTCTGTTTATGAGGACATTGTTGTATAATTTTGAGGCCACAAGCTTATCATGTTGCTTGCCTAGATCCTTTTATTTTATTGTTTCTAAAATTCAATACATTGAAGATCAATTGGGATCTTTCTAGCTTCATACATGGTAAGACTATAAGGTACACTTCCTTCCCATCTTTAAGATAAAAGATAAAGATTTTTAACGTCACGGAGCCTTAGCTTCCCCTAGTGGATATGGTAGATACATCTCCCATTCTCCTTGTCACTCAATACTAAATACTAGTCGTAAGGTTGTGTTATACGATGTATGCATAGAGAGTTTCTTCTGGATACATCATTGGGACTTTGGAGTACAAGAACAAAATATAAGAATAAAATAGAAAAAGTTTAACGTCCACGAACACTTCTTTTCTTCTTGATAATGAGACTCAGTCCTACCATGTATTTAGATTGCACCAACTTTTCTAAATCTTTTTATAGTGGGGATGAAGATCATCATTGGGAACTTTCTAGCTTGATACACGGTAAAGGATAAGAAGTCACTTTCTTAAACCTTATCTTTTTCGCTCGGATAAGTACACTTGTCTAATGCTCCAAATTGCCGAATTGAATAAAGTAAATGTTATAAATGACAGTAGATGCTTGGTCAATTTGAATTTAGATATGTGGTGTTTCATCAACTTTAGTGGCTAGAGGTCCACAATATAATGTATGGAATTTAGATATGTGGTGTTTCATCAAACTTTAGTGGCTAGAGGTCCACAATACAATGTATGGTGGCAGGTTGTCTATGTAGCGATCCCCTCTTCAAATTTGTGCAAGACAATGTCTATTTGCTATATCGACATGTAACTATTACTCAATAGTTTATCTGTATAAAAAAGAAAACAATGTGCTAATGCACTATAGGTTGCCCTTGCAACTATGTTATAGATGGAGGTTTCTTCATCTTGTTTGTTATTGGATGGTCTAATTCTCACCACTTGCTAGATGGCTACCTAAAATTACTTGATTTCTAGTAACCTACTGCAAAATGATTCATAATGGAAGGCTTTTGGGCAGATTGGAAAAAAAAAACGATGCCGCTCATGGCGGCACCTAGGGTTTCTGCTTCGGTCTTTTGATCATAGCTCTTGATTCCAATGTCGGTTTTAGCCGTGCTTGGGCTTGTTGGAAAGCTCATGGCGTGTTCCTTCCAGTGATAAAAGGTTTGGATGCTGATTTGGTTGATTTGGTGTAGAGAAAGGTCTGACAATTCCGATCCTTTTTTGTGACGGCAGGGTTTGCTGTCGGAGCACTTTGGCCATAACTCTTGCATACAGTGTCGGTTTTGAGCGAACTTAGGCTTGTTAGAAAGCTCGTAGCGTGCTTCTTCCATTGACATAAGCCTTTGCTGATTTGGTCGGTTTGGTGCACAGAAAGGGTCTGACAGGTCCGGCCATGTTTGTGACAGTAGGGTTTGGTTGCAATACTTTTTTTGCCATAACTCTCACACAATGTGTCAGTTTTGAGATTGTTGGGACTCATTAGAAAGTTTGAAGTGAAGGCTATCCTGGGGTGTTGATTTTGTCCAAGAAATCAGTTAAGTTGCAGGTGGATTAGGGTTTGATTACTTTAGCCCCTTTTGGTGAAGATGACGAGATCCAGTCGTAGTCCTTCAAAACGCACCACAAGTAGTCCAGACTTGCTGTAATAGAATGAGGATAAGGACTCTATGGTGGTTTCTCCACGGATGGATGTCTTGGATGCTCATCGGCTGGCCCATGAAGGTGCAACTGCAGCTGGTGGGAGTGCTTATGCATTAGGGACAGATGGAAAAGGGAAAAATGCTTATGTGCACCTTAATCCCTTAGCAGCATTATCACATGTTCAGTCCTCTTCTACTGGCATGCCTGTAGAGGTTGGAGTATTAGGTGTTTCTTCTTCTCAGCTTATTGTCTCAGTCCCTCTTCCTCGGTTGTACTCTCGATTGCGGTTTCTTCGCATGTCACAACGATCGCGTCTTCTTGTGTTGTGGATGGCGGAGGGTCAATTGCACAAGGTTCGGCGCTTCCAACACATATTGGAGGTTCTATTGGAGGGGGAGTTGGGGGCTCCACACTTCTGACACATGTTGGAAGGTCCTTCAGGGCAAGTGATATCTCAGACACTAGTTGGTAGGAGTTTTGGACAATCAGCACCTCTAACGCAAGTTGGAGGTCATGTGGTACCACCCAGATAGGGTCTTGGGTGAGGTGATCTTCCAACGCATGTTGGAAGTACATCCGGACAACTTGTCCATCCTGCAACAGTTGGAACTTCTTCAGGGCAAACTCAACTTCCAATGAGCGTTGGAGGTTGTCGCCTCCCCTAGGGGCAACATCATCTTCACATATGAGGGCGACATGTTCAAGAAGGAAGCATATATGTAGGGACTTGTTGTTACACAAAGTCTAAGTTGCAGGAAGGAGTTGGAGCAGCATATATGTGGGGACCTGTTGTCACAAAAAGATACTATGAGATGGTTACTTTTGGCCTTCTATATTTAAGGATTGTCATTCTTACGTACAAAAATGCCATTCTTGTCAGATTTTTGCCAAAAGAGTATTACAGTCTGGTGAGCTTACAGCCATCGTCTCCCCAGGCCCCTTTCAGATTTGGGGACTGGACTTTGTCGGGCCTCTTCACCCCACATCTTCTGCTCAGCACGAATATATCCTGGTCGCTATAGACTTCTTTACAAAGTGGGTGGAAGCTATACCCACAAGACACGCTAATGCCCAAGTTACTGCAAATTTCTTGTATGATCATGTATGCTCCCGATTTGGTATTCCTTACAAAATTTTGACCGACAAGGGTACTGCTTTTGTGAATGATGTTATATGCAAGCTGACTAGCAAGTTAAAGATCAAACATGTGTAGAGCTCTTCGTACTATCCACAAGGAAATGGCCAAGCTGAAGCATCCAATAAGGTAATCAAGTCCATTTTACAAAAGATAGTCGATTTTTCTAAACGAGATTGGCATTTAAAGCTTACATATGCATTGTGGGCATATCGCACTACTACCAAAGTTGCTACATGCCACGCCCCATTTCGGCTTGTTTATGGTTTAGAATCTACGATACCTTTAGAACTAAAAATACCTTCTCTCAAAATGGCTTCCACTCTTTGTTTGGAAATGGATAAGGCAATAAAAGATAGAATGGAAGTACTTTTGCAGCTTGGTGAATACAGGATGGATGCTGAACTCGCCATTAAAGTAAAAAAGGCCAAGGATAAGCCACTTTCGAGGCTAAAAACAGACTTCAGGGCTGTTTTACAGCAGGGGAATTAGTGCTTAAGTGGAATCGATCTAAAGAAGCCACTGCTTCCAAATTTGACAACATTTGGAAAGGCCCTTTTGAGATTTTAGGGTCTGCAGGGCAAAATTCTTATTGGTTACGAGATGTGTTGACAGGTCAGGAATGCATGAATCCTTGCAATACTTACTACCTCAAAAAATATTATGCTTAAATAGTTTTGATTTCTAGATTAAGTTGCATGCATATCTCTTTTGGGCATTGCATACATCTCTTTTCTAGAATTGCATGCATATTTTTTCATTCAGTTATGTCGGCATATCCCTTTTAGGCATAGCATACTTACCATTTTCCATTCTGTAGCTATATTTCTTTTGGGCTTTGTACTTATGTCTTTGGGTCTTTTGGTCTCTACATAACTCTTTTGGGCAGCTGATTGCAAGATTCTACAAAGGGCGCTCGTAAATCACACCGTCATTTCATCCTTCTGTTTACCATCTCTTACTCTTTTCATGTGCAGGATCCCTCTACATTTTCCCTCACTTACCATCTTTATCTGAGTCTTCACTGCAGGTGCATCCTAGTCTTCCATTTTCACTTACCTTATCGTTGCCCTATTCTACCATTTAGCCCTTGCAATTCAATTTATCATGTCAATCATACCAATGGGCTGCTCTTCATCTCTGAGCATCATTTCAGCAGCTCTCTAATGTTTTATGGTTTTCCATGTGCAGGTGCATCCTAGTCTTCCATTTTCACTTGCTTTAGCATTGCCCTATTCTACCATTTAGCCCTTGCCAATCGATTTATCATGTCAATCATATCCATGGGCTGCTATTCATCTCTGAGCGTCATTTCAGCAGCTCTCCAATGTTTTATGGTTTTCCATGTGCAGGTGCATCCTAGTCTTCCATTTTCACTTGCTTTAGCGTTGCCCTATTCTACCATTTAGCTCTTGCCAATCAATTTATCATGTCAATCATGTCAATCATATCCATGGGCTGCTATTCATCTCTGAGCGTCATTTCAGAAGCTCTCTAATGTTTTATGGTTTTCCATGTGCAGGTGCATCCTAGTCTTCTATTTTCACTTGCTTATCGTTGCCTTATTCTACCATTTAGCCCTTGCAAATCGCTTTATCATGTCAATCATACCTCATGGGCTGCTGTTCATCCTTGTGCATCACTACAGCAGCCACCTAACGTTGTTCTTGTTGTCACTTGCAGGATCATTTGTTTCAAACATCCATCTTGGCGTGTCATTATCACCTCTTCCATAATTCATTCCTACATTCGTGCAGTCTTCCATATCATCTCTTAGGGCTGAGGGGACCATCCCTCATCTCTTTTGGGCATAAATGTTGCCTCCCCCAGGGGCAACATCATCTTCACATATGAGGGCGACATGTTCAAGAAGGAAGCATATATGTAGGGACTTGTTGTTACACAAAGTCTAAGTTGCAGGAAGGAGTTGGAGCAGCATATATGTGGGGACTTGTTGTCACACAAATTCGTTTTTAGGCACTCCAAAATTATATCCAAAATTATAAGGGTATTGTGATCATATGCGAAACCCTAAACCACCGTTGGCGAAAAACTCCAAACAAACTGATCATTCCGAGGTATGGGACTAACCTCTTCTTGGTGAGATCCAAAAATTTGTTTAAGAAGAGGAAGGTAGCAAACAGGTTTTCTGCGGGTAACAGCATATGTGCATTTGCCATTTTCAAGATCAAAAATATTCTGATTGTACAAGTCCCATTTGCAAAAAAGAAAAGCTCTATGATGTTCATCTCCTTTGGTTTCGGATCAAGCAAAATGCTGTTGTGGTTTATTCAAACTATCTTTTTGGAAGAACCTATTTCCTGAATCAAGCAAAGTTTATGCTCTGTACTTCTCTCAGAAATTTCGTTTCTATTGTATTTTTCCTTTCAAACAAAACAAATGCATTGTAAGAAACGTTTGCTATTTGCATTTGATTAAGAAGCATTTCCTTCTTTTATTTTGTTTGATCTTATCATTTTATCTATTCTGGGGTTGATCTTCCCTCTAAATAGATCTAGAGGTCCTTACTACCACTCCTTTCTGAATGTTGGCCAGAGCCAGGTTTTAGGCTAACAGAGGTTCTTCCAGGCAAGAAGATTTTTTGACATTGCCATATAGAGGGGCAAAAGTGGCGATGACAGTATTGACCTCTGCCTCTATAGCTGCATCTTCTGTTGTTGCACCTTTTCCTACAGTAGCCTCTACCCCTTGCAGGTCACCCGATACCATTGCACGAGTCATAGTTGTTCGTTTTTCAGAGTGATTGTGCAAAGGATTATTACTGCCACATTCACCCGTGTGTGAGAGACTACATCCACCATGGCTCATGTCGTTGTTGCTCTCCTCGCCTATGGATGTCACCCAACCGCTTGTGGATCCTTCCACTGCTGGCCGACTACAATTTCTTCGTTACCTGTTCCTGACCAGCGTACGCAGAATTTGGCGGAGATTCAAAGGAGACAAGAGCAAGCAGAAGAGGCTCGTAGTCAGTACATGGATATTGATCGTCAAGGTGTCCATCCTTCGCCTAAACATCCGCCTGCTTTTCGCCAACCCCGCAAGCTGGCGAAGGGCTTTAACTCTACAATATCTCAACATCCGTCGCAAGATGATTCAAGGGTTACTTCTCCTCCCATCAGTCCTCATCATGGTCGTCTTTTCCCACTTCAATGGGCTGATATGGTTGAAAAGGCTGTGGCACTGCATCAAGTAGAGAAAACTCTCATTGCCACTTTAGAGGCATCCTTACACGATCTAACTCTTTAGAAAATCAATGCGGTTAGTCCCACGGAAGGTTTAGAGGGTGTCTTCTTTCCCCCTTAAGAGGAGTCCGATATCTTTTTATCTTTCTAAGCTAGATGCGCAGTTTGTATGTCTGCAAGAACACAAATGCCATAAGGGAGATGTGACAAAGCTTGCGGATATGGTTGGCCCTCGCTTTAATGTGGTGGTTGCAGCAGCTGACTCAGCTAGTGCAGGAGTTGTTATAGCTTGGCAACTATTCACTGTCAGTCACTTTTACTGCGATGGACCGCTTTGGCCGATGGACTTTTATTTTGTGGCTGGAACATGGAGTCCGGTATGGACTTGTCAATGTATATGCTCATAATGGACTTGTTATGGAGGCTAGCGTTAGGGTTCTTCACGGGCGCCTTCACGATGAGCGGGAGGAAAATTTCGTAGGGGGAGATGCCCCCGAAGAAGAGCAAAGACTCCATCGAATATGATGGGGATACAGCTAATGTGCTAGCTGTGGTTCTTGAACTGAAATCAGAGGTCATCAAATTGAGGTCA
>JAANSK020256818.1:0-12717 GCA_011763485.2 Isoetes engelmannii | reverse complement strand
ATAATACCTCAAAATACGTATTTTTGAACTTTATACGTCTAGAATTTTGCATTTATACGTACAGAACCTATCCCTGTATTCAACTGTACGTATGGACTATAACAAGGGGGCTCTCCCCTTGGACTCATCCATCTAGCCCTCCGGCCACGGATGGGGAGTCAAACGAGCACCCCACCCCTCCGAAGATGGGCCGTTTAATGCAACATGCTACAATCCATATATTTATAGCACATAAAAGCATAATCACCAGAACTGACATTGCATAATTCCATAATTAGCAAGCATCTAAACATAGAGAAGCAACGGAATGGAAGTGCCAAATAACATTCCCGACAATCAGCCCTTAACTAACTATGCTTTCACAAATTAAGTTACCCGTAACTATTCCCAAACAAACTTTCCCATTCATGTCTTATGGTATTATTCATGTATTATTCATGTATTATGGTCTCGGCATCCACGCTAGCCACAGTTTTATTTATAGTCGCGGAATAGTCCAGAGCAGTTCCCTTAAGGCCCTATTTATTTAAGCATGGCATTCAATATAAATAAGAGGGATACCAGCTTTGGTATCACCATGGAGAATGACAAACTTATATCAGGTTTCGGCCAGGTACATCTAACAGCTTAGCAGGAACTTCGATTGCATAGTGGCTCTCGGCCTGTTCAATTGGGATAGGGTTAAAGATGATCAGCGGATTTAAAGAGTCTTCCCAGGACTCGGATTAGCAGCCAACGGTCCATTGAAATACCTGGCAACGAAGCAATAGCTTTAACCAAAGCAAAGATGGCCAGTTCTATTACTACTGATGGGTTCTGAAATTGATAACAGTAGGGACCCATTCGGTTATATGGGTTTCCACAGACCAATTAGTAGAAGCCAAAGCAGTTTCAGCAACTAAGACCCAATCGACCAGACTGAGCGCAAACTCCTCGTAAACAAAGCTGAGTTATGTAACAATATTGAATTGGGCAAAAGAGATCCATCTAAGTTTAGCACTTGCATAGACCAATTCAAGGCAGTAAAGGCAGGACAGGAAGGCATTGAAATCGGCAAGCGGAACACGGTACAAGTAGGGGCAGAATTTTTAGTCATCATCCGACCTGAATACAGTCGATTTGAGGAGTTCCAGAATCGATTACGTTTTCTTCCTTTCATTCTTTAGTTTTAATTTCCCTTCAATCTCATGACCCGACTTCAAGCACATCAAAATTCCCCACCTCTTACTGCTGCTTCCGGTATGATTCGGCCCTTCTTTGTATGTCTAAAAATGCTTCAAAGTCCAATTTCTTCTCTCCTTTGCAAGCGCTTGCTCCTGCTTCTCTCCTTCATCCTTATATGTCTAAACCACCATTCTAACTTTATATACCTTGATACACCTGGCCAGGGCAGCTGACAGAATCCAAATGACCAGGCAATTGATGTCTTGGCTGCCTCTAGGAGTTCCATGCAGGTCGATGATGGTACTGTTATCTTTCAAGTACCCACCCATTTAAATGGGCCACAAACCATTAACTTATTTAATAATGGGCTTAATATTAACTATACCTATGACTTGCGCACGTCTCAAGTCACACTAACCACACTTCACCTCTTACGAAAAATATGCATGCATACATAATTTAGAAAAAAAAGGCTATCATTCTGATTGTCGGCATAAAACAATTCTAAGCTACAAGGATCGTTACATTCTCACCTTGTAGAATTCAACTCATGCCCTCATGAGCTACTGAGAAAGATGGATAAAGCTCCTTGAACTTGGCAGCATCTTCCCAAGTGGCGTCTTCTTCTGGCTGTCTTGCCCATTGCACTAGATACTTCTCAATGGTTCTGCCTTGTAAGACTCTAGTGTCAACACGGACAATCCTTCGAGGCTTTACTACAAGGGATTCCTCAACTGCAACTAGGTTGTCCTGTGGCAATATATGGGATGGATTTGCTAGGTATTTTCGTAAATTGCTGACATGAAATACATTGTGCACCTTGATCTCAGCAGGCAATTCTAGACGTTATGCAGCCTTTTCTATACGCTGAGTGGTCTTGAAAGGTCCAGCGTACCTAGGTGCTAGCTTTCCAGCTTTCTTAAATCTCAAAGTACCCTGCTTAGGATTTATCTTCAGAAATACCATGTCATCCTTCTGAAATTCCAAAGGTCTCCTCCTCTTATCTGCATATTGTTTCTGCCGATTCTGCGATGTGGCAATATCATGTCTGATAATTCTAAGCTATGTTCCGATATCCTCTCCCATGGTTTGGACCAAATCTACCTTACACTGCGGACTACACCAAGTCAATGGATATCTGCATTCTTGTCCATAAACTGCCTCAAATGGGCTCATCTTTATGGAGTCCAGATGGGTGTTGTTATAAGCAAACTCTACGAAATACAGATAGGACTCCCAGGAATGTTGATGTTCTGTGTATACATCCAAAGCATGTCTTCCACAACCTGATTAACCCTTTCGACTTGACCATCCGTCTGAGGGTGATACGGGGTGCTCATCCGCAACTAAGTTCCAACACCATGGAACAAGGCTTGCCAAAATTGGCCAGCAAAGCGCGCGTCCCTATCAGACACAATGACCTTAAGCATCCCATGCAAGCGGAATACATCTTTGATGAATATCTTTGCAATATCTGTGGCAGTAGCCGTGGTTTTGGTTGGCATAAAAAGGGTTTGCTTAGTCAGGCGATCCATTACCACGTAAATGGAATCATATCCTATTCGAGTCTTGGGCAAGCCTACAATAAAATCCATGCAGACGCTTTCCCATTTCGTTTTAGGAATATCCAAAGGTTGCAATTCACCCCCACTCTAATCTGGCGAGAGGCTTTCACTTTCTGATAGGGCAAACATCTGGCTATAGAGTTTAGGATTTCTCTCTTCATGCCAGGCCAAAAGAACTATTTGTGAATCTTTCAAAGGGTTTTCTGAACTCCAAGGGGACTGTCATGAGCTTCCTTTAAAATTTGTTGTTTAAGCTCTGCATTATCAGGTATGCACAATCGATCCTGATAAAACAGTTTAGACCCTTCCAACTTATACGGATCTCTGCTTTCCCCTTGTTCAAGTGCCATCATTATGAGTTGATAATGAGGATCTTCCTTGAGCAACTGACTTAAGTTGCTAGTCCACTTATTTATAGCAAAACTGATTGCAACACAATACGATCGACGAAACAACACATCTGCAATTACATTACCTTTAACGGGCTGATACAATTGCAACCATCATTTCTGGTGATTGTTCAACTGAGGCTGCGTTACAAAGTACTTAAGACTCTGATGATCCGTCTTAAGGAGAAGTTTCTTACCCAAAAGATAATGTCTCCAAGTCATGTGTTGGATAATTCTGCTCAACGGGACTAAGCTTTTTGGATTCATAAGCACACACATGGCCATCTTGCAATAAAGCACCCTCGATCCCAGTACCTGACGCATCAGTTACTACACAAAGTTCCCGTTCTATACAAGGAATCTTTGGAATAGGGGCATGTGTCAAGGCATCTTTCAAAAACTGAAAACTACGTTGTCTTCTTGGAAAATTGCTTAACAAATTTGTGATAGTGCCCAGCTAGTCCTACGAATGCTCTGATTTCTCGGACAGACTGAGGTTGTGGCCATTCCTGTATGGCTTTCACCTTTTCAGGATCCGGTTCAATTCACTGGAAACAACATGGCCTAAGTAAATCAACTTCTCTTGAGCAAAACTGCATTTGGAGAGTTTACCGTAAAGCTTATGTTCTCTCAAGATATTCAAAACTGCACGACGTGCTCAACATGCTCTTCTAGCGTCTTAAAGTAAATCAAAATATCGTCAAAGAACACGAGCACAAATTTATCGAGCTGAGCTCGAAAAACATCATTCATAAGCCTCATGAAAGTAGCTGGCTCATTGCTAAGCCCAAATGGCATCACCACAAATTCATAATGCTCGTATCTGGTACGGAAAGCAGCCCTAATTCTGATCTGGTGGTAGCCAGAATACAAATCGATCTTAGAAAAGAACTTGCTACCACTTAATTGGTCAAACAGATCATCTACTCTGAGCAAAGTATAGTCATTCTTGATTGTGACCTGATTAACAGTCTATAATCAACACACAAACGTAGACTGCCATCCTTTTTCTTTACAAATAGAACAGGAGCTCCAAATGGAGATATACTAGATCTTATAAAGCTTTGCTCCACCAATTCTTCAAGTTGCTTCTTTAATTCTACCATCTGTACAGCATTAAAATGATAAGGAGGCCGCGAAGGCGGAGCAGATCCATTAAACAATTCAATCTCATGATTCACCTCACGAAAAGGAGGTAATTCTGTAAGCTTATCAGGAAACACATCCTTACATTCTTCCAACATATTCTGAATGATCTAGGAAACAACAGTTTCTTGCACCTCCTCAGCTTTGGTTAGCAGCCCAACATACGTAAGTCATCCCTTGCACAGATAGGGCTTAGCTTGCTTGCACGACAACACAGGAGGACCAGAAATCATAGGGCGACTACCCAATCTCTTAAATGAACCATCAGCCAACGTGCAGAGGATAGCTCTTTTCCTACAGTCTATATAAGCACCTACGGCCCTCAACCATGACATTCCCAAAATTAAGTCATACTTACCCAGATCGAGTACTTCAAAATTAGCACGGAATACTAACCCACAGAGTTGAAATTCCAACCGAGGAATAAAATCATTTGTCATCTTAATTATTCCATCTGCTAATTCTACAGATCTAGGATGATGTGCAACCACACGCAAACCCAACTGATCAACCAATCTATGTGAAATAAAATTGTGCGTACTACCACTATCAATCAAAAAATGAAAAGGTTGTATGTGAATGCTACCTGGAAGGTGGATGACATCCGTAGCAAGATATTCTGGAGGATCTCCACCGATAACATATGCGTGCATATCCGGTTTCACCTTTGACTTCGCCAGGGACACAACTTAGGCCCGTGCAGGCCTCTTCTCAATACGAGCACTGCATGGACCAGCAACACTCTGCATACTCACTGCTCGTCTATTCCAGTTACTTGGGTTCCCACCACTAGCTTGAGGCTTGTCACCATGGTTTCCAGGTGCAACATTTCTGTCAAACTCATTAACTCCTGTGGCAATCGGTCCTACATTATTCATGTTCCTCCATCTTCGAGGACAATGTGCCGCATTATGCCCAGGCTCTTTGCAAGAGAAACATAGCCCTTCTCGGCCGACATCGTTCTCATTCCTCCTGACTCATTTGAGCTGGCGCATTTGTCTTCCTTGCAGGCATAGAACGTAAGTTTCCCCCTGTGGCACTTGGAGCAACGTAAAATCTCTCTCTCTCTCTCTCTCTCTCTCTCTCTCTCTCTCTCTCTCTCTACTTATGCACATTTTCCTTTACTGGCGTCCACAGCTTAGCTGCCTCTTCCCGACTTTTCTTAATCCTATCATAGACTTGCTCCTTAAATTTAGAAATTCTTATAGCTTCCTCCATGCTAGGATATGTCACTCCCCCTACTAATAGAGTCAGCTTGGGCTTCAACCCATGGATAAACTTATCAGCTAAATGTGCCACTATCATAGTAGGTCCATACGGTTGTAATGAACTGATTGGCATATGATTCCACTGTGTCCTCTTGGACAAGATTATGAAATTTATTCATCTGCTCCAGTTCAAAACCAGCATGCAAATAATGGAGTTTAAACGCATCCTTAAAAGTACTCCATGAAATCTGGCTCAGAACCAAACGATTATCTTTCTTATACTCATCCCACCATATCTTGGTAGATCCAGTTAACAGTATATCTGCAATGGTTGCCTTCAGCAGCTCCGAGGTTTTCTTGGTTTTCTTGACTTCGAAATAAAATTCAATCCCCTTCAGCCAAGCATCGGCATCTTCAGCTCTGGTATCTTTACCACTAAAAGTCTCCCTCTTGAGCTGCTTCAAAACCTTATTTAACTTCATCGAGGTCATCCTCTTTCTTAGCAACATATTGTTGCATAATGGCCAGCTGCTGTTACATAGCTGCCAGAATTTGCTCAGTCAAACTAGGAGGATTATTGCCATTCCCAGCTCCCAAAGGAGTTCCCGCGTTTTCAGGCATCCTGCTATTCAGCGGGAAAAGGACAACGGTCATCCCCACACCAAATTATTCTACGTTCTAGTAGAATCTTTTTAAATTCTTATCCCTCAATTCAAGTGCAAAGTGATACTAGGCTGGTTCATACACACATACAAGCAAAATGGGGTTTAGTCAACAGGGACTAAGTGGGGAAACTAGGGCAAAGGAAAAATAACAACTCAATTAGGCGCATGACACCACTTAATAAAATCTTACCTCCTCCTCATTTCCTGCCAAGTTAAAACAAGCTCAGCATGATTACCTAAATGCACAAGCACATATCCAGATCTCAAATTCTCCTTAGGTCGCGACCCCAAGAAGACACTTATTCAACTGTACGTACAAACTATAACAAGGGAGCTCTCCCCTTGGACTCATCCGTCTAGCCCTCAGGCCACGAATGCGGAGTCACACGGCCACCCCACTACTCCGAAGATGTGCCGTTCAATGCAACATGCTACAACCCATACATTTATAGCATATAACAACATATCCCGATAATCACCAGAACAAACATTGCAAAATTCCATAATCATTAGCACACACCTAAACATAGAGAAGCAATGGAATAGAAGTGCCAAATAACATTCCCGACAATCAATCCTTAACTAACTATGCTTTCACAAACTAAGTTACCCATAACTATTCCCAAACAAACTTTCTCATTCATGTCTTATGGTACTATTCATGTATTATGGTCTCAGCATTCACGCTAGCCACAGTTTTATTTGTGGTCGTGGAATAGTCTAGAGTAGTTCCCTCAAGGCCCTATTTATTTAGGCATGGCATTCAATTCTCTAGGAAGAAGTTAAATCTTCAAAGGCTTAAAAGTCAAGGTGTATATAATTCAAATAAGAGGGATACTAGGCCTTGATATCACCATGAAGAATGACAAGCTTATATCAGGTTTCGGCTAGCTACAGCTTAGCAGGAAATTCGATTGCATAGTGGCTCTCGGCCTGTTCAACTGGGATGGGGTCGAAGATAAAGATTCTTCCCAGGACCTAGATTAGCAGCCAACGGTCCATTGGAATAACTGGCAATGAAGCAATACTTAACCAAAGCAAAGACGGCCAGTTCTATTACTACTGATGGGTTCTGAAATTGATAACAGTAGGGACCCATTCGATTATATGGATTTCCACAGACCAATTAGTAGAAGCCAAAGCAGTTTCAGCAACTAAGACCCAACCGGCCAGACTGAGCGCACTCCTCTTAAACAAAGCTGAGTTATGTAACAATATCAGATTGGGCAAAAACAATTCCTAATAGCAGAGACCCAACTAAGTTTAGCACTTGCACATACCGATTCAAGGCAGTAAAGGCAGGGCAGGAAGGCACTGGAACCAGCAAGCGGAACACGGTACAAACAGGGGCAGAATTTTTGGTCATCATCCGGCCTCAATACAGCCGATTTGGGTAGTTCCAGAATCAGTTACGTTTTCTTCCTTTCGTTCTTTAGTTTTAAATTCCCTTCAATCTCATGACCCGACTTCAAGCACACCAAAATTCCCCACCTCTTGCTGCTGCTTCCGGTATGATTCGGCCCTTCTTTGTACGTCCAAAAATGCTTCAAGTTCCAATTTCTTCTCTCCTCTGCACGCGGTTGCTCCTGCTTCTCTCCTTCGTCCTTATCTGTCTAAACCACTGTTCTAGCTTTATATACCTTGATGCACCTGGCCAGGGCAACTGGCAGAATACAAATGGCCAGGCAATTGATGTCTTGGCTGCCTCTAGGAGCTCCATGCAGGTCGATGATGGTAGTGTCATCTTTCAAGCACCCACCCATTTAAATTGGTCACAAACCATTAACTTATTTAATAATTGGCTTAATATTAATACCTATGACTTGCACTTCTCAAGTCACACTAACCACACTACACCTCTTACTGAAAATATGCATGCATACATAATTTAGAATAAAAAAGGCTATCATTCTGATTGCCGGCATAAAACAATTCTAAGCTACAAGGATCTTTACATTTCATATCTTGCACCAGGCTTTTAAGGGAGGAGTCTAGCGGCCGAGCTTGTATTAAGACTAGCCAGCTTTAGGCTATCTGTGACCTCGCAAATCCAGCACTCCATTATGCACTGCAAACACAACATTCTGAGAATTAGGTTAACCATTGGTATCTATCTTATACTTTTTTGTATTGTTGTTACTCAATCGAATATGTTTCTCTTCATAGAGGATGAAGATGTTGAGGTTACTCCTATACTAGTCCTCTGTAAAGTTTGAAGCATTGTACTTTGCACCTTTTATTATATACAATACAAGAACTTCCTTTTCTTCAAAATAAAATTAGGGCTCAATGAACAATGAATTGGCCAGTGCAGTTAGCATAGTGATTTTCGGGCAAAAAAACTGTTATTTTGGAGTGGTGTTAGAAAGTTGTCTGTCATGAATTTGGCTTCTGGCGTAATCTGCATGAAGAGGTTGATGAGGAAAAGATTCAAGATGCAATTCAGCCCAATGGACTCTTTCTAAAGGCATAGTTGTGAAAATTGTTCCACAACCGTTTGTGCAACAAACGCACACAAACGCAAATAACTTGCCAAAAAAGTGCCACAAATCTTACTTGAAGATACTTAAAACAGCCTCAAGTATTTCAGTATAATTCATATCCGCAACTTGCCCTCCAGTCATGATTTCAAAAAAAATGGTATGCACCTGGAAAATGGTTTAAAATGATTTTAGCAAAAGCCACCGACTTTAAAATAAAAGACTTGTTAAACCAGTTTGATGTTTTCCCAAGGAATTATCTGCTATGCTCATATCATATTGATGCATCTTTAGAAGAACCACAACCCGAAACTTCTATTAACCAGCCACAGAATACAACAAAATATTACTGTACCCTCATATATCATCGACCATGGGCACGATCCTGTTTCGCTTAAAAGGCATTTCCATTGAT
Organism: Isoetes engelmannii; assembly: GCA_011763485.2. Lineage (NCBI taxonomy): Eukaryota > Viridiplantae > Streptophyta > Lycopodiopsida > Isoetales > Isoetaceae > Isoetes > Isoetes engelmannii. The sequence goes on along the minus strand of JAANSK020256818.1, from coordinate 3,685 downwards.
GTCATGATGCCATTCCCAACCAATGAGATTCTGTCATGGAACACTTCAACATGTCCAAAGGCATTACTTCCTGGTGGACATTCTAGGACTGCTTCAAGTACTCGATGATGAATTCCATGTCCATCTATTGCATATCCTCCTACATGAGTGTGGCCAGTAAAACAAGCTACGACACAATCATATTTATGAATGACCATGAGCACCTCATCATAATTCCACAATAACGTGTCTGAAAATGTAACATCTGGAAGAAATGGTATATGGCAGCAAACTATCACTTTTTCATCACATGCCATAGAAGCTTCCAGTGCCTTCTCTAGCCAAGCCAGCTGTACTTCCCCAATTCCACCATTAAATTTCACAAATCTTTGCTCCGTTCCATGTAAACCATTTGGACTATCCTTGTCAACATTTGGATTCTTCGTAGCCAGCAATTGATTAGCAATTTGAACATGAGGATGTTCCTCTGGCCAGCCTAGTGCACTAATGTCATACCCATCCAATACAATGACCTTAAAGCCTTTCCTTGGAGTAAAAGCATAATATGATAAACTTCTGTCAGATGTTGGCAATCGAAGTAATTCATTGAGCTGACTTCTTGATAGATTGTAAAGGCAATGATTCCCAAGCATATGATACACTGGCCCCCCGTTAAAACGATCAAATGTATTAACTATTTTCAATGCACATGCATGAGATTCATCTCTTGGGCATTTTCCATCAACTATATCACCAAACTGTATCACAAAATCAAGGTCACCTTGATTGTTCCAATATTCAATGGCTTTTTGTAGTGCCTGCAAACTGTGGCGATAGTACCTAGGAATGCCATGAAATGAATGCCCGTCATCAATATCTGCATACTGGATATCAGTAATCACCCCAAAAGAAAAAATAGGTCTTCCCTCGCTTAAAGTGGCATTTCCACGGTTCAGAGTCATATGGAGGATTGTTTCGACCTCAGAATTTCTGTCAGATTTCACTTCCTCGCTCTGAATAGGAGTTAAGCTCCAATACTGCATAACGCCAGAGAGAAACATGTTCAGAAACAGACTGTATAGTCTTCTTGCTCCAACTTCATTCCCGAAGTATAAACATAGGTCTTTAAATATATAAGAGAACCAAAAAGGATAGACTTAACAAGTGAAAGGAGAAAAAAATATTCACATACTTTTTAAGCATATCATATGTAGTTTCACCTTGAATGAAATCTAGAATCCCAAGTTTGGTGTTGAGAGCAGTCTATGGCAAATACAAAATAGAGTTTCCAAAGGATTAAAAACCAGCTTGCCCTATCAAATTTCTATCGTAAAAATTTTGCCATTGGAAATGATTAGAACTTGAAAAAATCGACGTACACTATATTTTATAGGGCCAAAAGCATTATTAGATTTCATAAAGTTGCAACAGTTTTCTGCTCCATTGGGAAACGCTCCGTGGCCCAAAAAAAAAACTTATGATTCTTACATGCATCTCACTTCTCTTAAACACTAGGAACAGACTGCCAACTTCACCACTGACAATGCAAAAGCTGTTGCTGTGAATGCTCAACTGTCTAGATTATATGTGCATACATATTATCATAACTGACACGCTTCAAGTAGGCTCAAGGTTTACTCATGTGCTTGCCTAACTCGAGATAACGACTACACGAGAGAAATGATATCCACTAGCCTGTCTCAACTAAGAAGGTAATGATATCCATTAGCCTGACTCAACTAAGAAGGTAGACACGATAAAAGATCATGACATCAGAATATAGAATGCGACTGTTACAATTTTAAAACATAGAAATGCTCGAACAACTCGAACAGATGGCAAGTAAAATGGTTGTGGGCCTTGTTATCGTATCAAACAGAATGAATGTTGAGGAAGACGGTAAATGCTTTCTAAAGTGTTAGAGAATCATTGGGTAACCCACAAGGGGAAGAATGTTTCGGATCCGAATCAGGACAATTACGAAGATGTAATGAAAGCTGAGCATACGAAGTAAAATCGAGAAAAGAAGAATGAGGAGCCAATATCCCACATACCTGTAGAATTCAATAATTCCCGAAGCTGTACCGCGTCAAAAATCCTACCTTCGTGTTTTAGGTTTGTTTTTCGTTTTGTGACGTGCTATCACATTCGAGTGGCGCCACGTTAAATATGAATATGATATGATATGAGGCAATAAAAACATGCCAAAGTGTCCTTTTAGTTCATGTCACCATGGGTTCCCTAAATGTTGCCGGCAGAGGAAATCATGTCCATTGTAAATATGCTGCAGTCGTGAATCTTGGCCAGACCCGATTTGGTTCCAATTACATCTATCTCGAAAGAGTGCTTAGGTGTCGTAATTGAATTATCTCCACTTTCAACCACACGGAGCTCTTTTAGTGGGAGAGGAGACAGAAGGGTAAGAATGCATCCTGGCCAGACCTGATTTCGTTCCAATTACATCTATCTCGAAAGAGTGCTTAGGTGTCGTGATTGGATTATCTCCACTTTCAACCACATGGAGTTCTTTGAGTGGGAGAGGAGACACAAGGGTAAGAATGCATCCAAACACTATCAACAAGCCAGTGAACTCAGGGAAACTATTGGGCGGAAAACGTTCTGGAAAGGTGTACAAAATATTGTGAGGTGCATGTAACCTGTTTGTCATGCAAGCAAAACCCTAGATTCTTCGAAGGCAAGCACTGATAAGGTATAGAGATGTTGGCACTCAACTTCATGATACGATGGAAGAAGCCGTACAACGACCGACCTTCATGGCGCTGCACATGCCTTAGAGCCGCACAACCATGACATGGACCAACATACAGGTAAGGAAGTGATGGGGGGTTCGTTGAAGAAGGTTGCAAAACTCTACTATTCCATACGGGTCGGACTACAAGCAATTCATTGCTGAGTTAATTGAGTATCAAAACCTAACCGAAAGATGAACAAATGAAGAACTTCATGATGCATTGGAGAGTCGCAAGGAGCCCAATATAGAATCCCATACATGGTGGCAAGCCCAAGGGCAAGTTATTGATACGTTACAGACCCTTGCAATGACTATCCTCTCCTTGGTATTCTCAAATAGTGCGGATGAGAGGAATTGAAGTGCCTATAAGTACATATACAATATCAGCCGAAATCACATGCCGCATAAAAAGACTGACAAACTTGTATATAACTTCTCCAATTGGCAGCTCTTGAATCACAACAGTGGTCCAGCTGTAGTGAATAAGCTACAATTTTCTTTCATGAATGCAGATTCCGAAGTGGAAGAGGACATCTTCAAAGATCCTGAGGACAAGCTACTTGCAGTAAATACTGCAACCCATGTTAAGGCAGACATTTAGCGTACCCATTTTTTTGATGCCGAAGATGATGTAGAGAAAAACATGTTCTCAGACTGTCATGAACCTACGCGAAGAACAAAGCAATACACAACAAATACAAGGAAATACTAAGAAGATATCAACGAATTCTGATATATATATATATATATATTGAATGAATCAAGAGTACAAAGCCCAAGGGCGAACAGGAGAACAGGACAGGAGAACAGAACAGGCACAAGGAGGCTCAAGACTGGCGTTGAACCGGAATGGTTCAACTAGAGGAAGACTCCTCCTTATATATGTACATCATTGCATGAGATTGTGCCAAGTGTCACACATCCATGCAGATTCCAAAAGGTTCCAAAAGGTCC
>JAANSK020256807.1:0-12717 GCA_011763485.2 Isoetes engelmannii | reverse complement strand
TCAGTTGCATTGTAAAATGAGACATCTTTGAAGCATGAATATACTGTTAGTTCAAACATTTGCAACAAATGCAAACTTCAGAGTAAACAAACAACATTCCTTATGCTTATCCTGTTTACATATGTATCCAATATATGCATATTGGATATTTGTTTGATGATTTTCAAATCTATTTCAATCAAATCGTTTTGAATTACAAATGTAACATACAAATTTTGTTAGCAAAAGCTCTCAATGTTGTGCCATATGAAGGACAACACATATGAGTATGCAAGGCAGACAAATGTAAGAAATCAGCACATGGGCCATTGTTAGAATCTCTAAGAGCCAAGATTAGATTGTGTAATGCCCAATTAAAGTACCAGAAACTGGGTAATGCTAATTATGACACTTCCAGCTGATATAAAAATGGAGTAAACAGTGCCACACATGGATTGAACTTTGACCCCTACAGGAAGGCCGGATCCAAAACAGCATTCACCATTTTCGATGTGCGAGTTCTTGGAATGTCTCAGATTTATTCCCCAAACTATGCTTGCTTGATGGCAATCATAGTTTGGGAAAATGGAAATGTCTATTGGTTGTCGCCTAAATGTCCCACAGGCCGAATGCTGAAAATGTGGAACATGCTCCTTTATATAAGCATGCTCCACAGATTTAAAACTCATGCAATCCGTGTGGTGAGCACAGAGTGAACTATTCTTTTGCCTTTTACTAAAGAATACAGTGTGCTCGCCACAAACAGCGGCATATGCCATTTTTTGGGATGCCTTCTCTTTGAGAGGGCTCAACAAATGTTTTCAAAAAGGAGTGCCTTTATGTCTGATTAGAACAGCGGCATATGCCATTTCTTGGGATGTCTCTCTTTGAGAGGGCTCAACAAATGTTCTCAAAATGGAGTTTCTTTATGTCTGATTAGATTGTCTTATGTCTTGAAATGGTCCAACAATTGTGTCTATCAGATGTCTTTATGTCTTGAAGTGGTCCAACGATTTCTTCTATCAGAATGTCAATCTACAATTGGTAATTGTAATGTTCCAGAGGCTTCAGCTTGTTTCAACGAAAATTGCCAAATAAAATGATTGCGTTTTATCAGAATGGTAATAATAGGTTGCAGAGGCCTCAGCTTGCCCAAGAACTTTTATTTAAGCTGATCTTTTAAGTTCATGAGCATTTCCGGGCTATTCAAACTATTCGCATTACATGCTAGCATTACAATGATCCAGTAATATGAGATGTCAAAGACTGTCCAGACTACCAACACAAGGTTCTTGTTAGAAAACACAAACAGTTGCATTGTAGAATGAGACATCTTTGAAGCATGAATATACTGCTAGCTCAAACATTTGCAACGAATGCAAACTCACAAACTATGCTCAGAGAAAACAAACGACATTCTTCATGTGTAAATGCTTAAGAAAAGGACCAACAAATAAACATATCTTTTTTGCCTGAGACAGCCTCATGAAATCAATAAATGCTTAAATTTAAGAAACAAATGGAAACTAATACTGATAAAATAAATTAACTTGCACGAACTCTTTTATTTTGAACCAGAAACACAGTGTTCTTTAGTAAAAGGGAAATGGAATAGTTGATCTCTCTTCAGCACATCTGCCTCGTATCAAGCTGAGAAACAGACAACAGGTTAGCTTCTTAATGTGCCTATCTAATATTCCTCACCTCAGTGCACATAGCCACAAGCTCTTTTTGTTGGCTTAGAGCGCATTTAATCTTTGCAATATCAGCGCATTGACTACAAAGAATGCCCTTGATGAGTATTTATTCTCATATAGCATTAGATGAGTTTGTGTTATAAGAGCTACATGCAAGACGGAGACGTTCTCATTTTATGCAAGAGTGAGCATATGGCATGGCCAGTTTTGTAAGGCTTAGCACTTCTGCTATTAGAGAGCCCATGCATTTCCATTTTATGCAAGAGAGAGCATATAGCATGGCCTGGTAAAGCTTATTTACTTATCACATGCATTACAGATGTGGAGATTTCTATGTTGTCAGTGCATACCTTAGCTCTTAGAATCTTCTAGAGATTTAGCATGGAGTTTTCTAATTGCAGAATCAGCTACTTATAATGAAAACTGGCTTTTATACTTTCTACACTTGGTTGTTTTTTGCTCGCCGCTGTTTTATACATATTTCTTGTATATAAAACACGCTTGGCACATTTTTCCCCTGCTATCACGGGAATAGCAAGAACCGTCAAAGATTGATAAGGAACAGCAAGGCCAATGCTTTGGCAAGCCACTTCGCAGGAATGTTAGTATGCTGCTTGATGCTATCGAACATGCTTTAAAAATACACATAAAATCACATTTAGAAAGGAACAGTCTTTAGCATTTGACAATGGATTTCTTTGTGTTGCAGATAAACTTTTTGAGACAAAAGTTCTCATATTTGAATACAGTATTATCATATTGCCAGTGCTGCACAGCAAAGGCTATACTTCATATGACAGACAACCCAAAACGCACAACTTGAGAGAGGCCATACCTGGTAACTGCCTTCTGCACTGCTAGAACCAGTGCTCAAACATAAACTTGAAAGGCTTTCATATGACAGATAAACGTGTATCAGGGAAGCAGATGAGTGAACTACAAACATAAACTTGAAAGGCTTTCATATGACAGATAAACGTGTATCAGGGAAGCAGATGAGTGAACTACAGCAAAACCTTACAAAATTATTTGATTGATTGAAGGGGGCCGCGCGCACGCGAGCCCCCACTACCACAAATTATGACGTGCACTCTCCCCTTAGGGAGATGCTACAACAATCCATGCCCTGGTGCAATGGCACAAACTGCTCTAGGCCATAGGCCTTCTTGAACACCCATAAACCCCGCCCAGGTAAGTATAGTGTTGTTGGTCGCTCCTCCATCTTTATAATCTCTCTTGTTCTCTATGTTTTCATCTGATCCTGTGGGATATACAACAACTCTTAGGGCAGCAGCAAATTTCTGAAACTGTAAATTGCAGATCGGAAGTAAATCAACACTCCTACAAGAACATTGAAGCCAAACGAACTGCTTAATGAGTTCATACCTTGCAAAAAGGATGCCAATCTCGGAATGAATAGAGACCAAAATGATCTAGCGCCATAGACTGCGTCAACGGCTTTGCAATGCCAACGTCATGTATATTTTTTTGTGTTATCAAAATAAATAGAATGTCTATTCAAACGTTGCACTTTCTACTCTATTTAAGGTAGTCAAATGTTAGTCCCTAGACTAGGGCACCATAACTACCCACTACACTTCCTTGCGTCATGCATTCTTCTTATCAAATTTTTAATGTCCTTTGCTCCACCTATTTAATCCTTAAGCTTTGTTTCAATTGCATTCATTCTTTGCTTTCTCCAACTAGTTGATTTCCAGCATGCCCTCCAAATTTGGAGTTGTCCTTCTTCTTGTGTTCCTCACTCCTCAATCCGTGCTAGGCAATCTTATAGCTGGCTTCTATGAGCAAAGCTGCCCTCAAGTAGAGCGCATTGTACGTAATGTACTTAGAGATGCCATTAAACGAGAGCCTCGCACTGCGGCCTTTCTTCTCAGGATGCATTTCCACGATTGTTTTATAAATGTATACAATTATGTCGCGTTGTTTTACTATTGTGATACTTTGGGATTTGATTATCTCTTACATTAGTTTCTCCTTCTTGTTAGGGTTGTGATGGGTCTGTTTTGTTGGATGACACCCCGTCAAGAAAAGGAGAAAAGACAGCCAATCCAAATAGAAACTCCCTTGCAGGGTTTGAAGTGGTGGACACTATCAAAAGCGCATTAGAGCATGAATGCCCTCATATAGTATCATGTGCCGATGTCCTAGCTATTGTAGCACGTGATAGTGTTGTATTGGTGAGTGTTTATCTCCAGTTTAATCCTATTGCTCTTGTAATTAAGTTGAGCTTTTGCAGACTGATGGTCCTTCGTGGGAGGTCGTTTTGGGGCGCAAAGATAGCAAAAGTGCAAGCTTGGCTAAAGCTAATAGGGATATTCCTGCACCCAATTCTACCTTCTCTCAACTTGTTACAAAATTTGGCCGAAAGGGCCTGTCTGCTGAAGACATGATCGTGCTATCTGGGTCCCACACCATTGGCAGGGCAAGATGTGCTAGCATCACTCAACGTCTCTATAATTTCCAAAATACAGGGACGGCTGATCCCAACATTGATGCCCAATTTTTGGCTCAACTTAAGCAAGTATGCCCCCAAGGTGGCAATGGCAATGCGACATTACCCCTAGATCTTTCCACTCCTCTCCAATTTGACGGCAAATATTACAAGAACGTGCAAGCAAAGAGAGGGATTCTAAACTCAGACCAGGTTCTGCAACAAGCTGCCTCTGAAGTTTTAGAGTATGGAATAGGTGAGGATGATTTCTTTGTGAAATTTGCAGCTTCAATGGTGAAGATGGGAAACATTGCCCCAAAGACAGGAAGAATGGGAGAGATACGCTCCAACTGTCGATTTGTTAATGCCCATTCCACTTTGACTTGAGCAAATGACTATGTTTATTTGGCATTGGTTATAAAATGATTTAAATAAGATTTTTTTTCCCGCTTTCATATTGTTCCAAAGAAATGCACAGTGACACAATCATTGCTCCTACAATCATTTGGTTCGTAGACGGTAAAGAAGTAGAAGAAGCAATTTAGGTCTATATGGTCTAAGAGACATGCACACTCACATAAACATTCATTGCTCCCATTCACTTTGCTGAGACCGTTTTTTTTCTTCTTCTTGATAAACGTGTAGTATGTGGAAACATTAATATAGAACACAATTCAAATGTATAGAGGGTTGGCCTTCGGGGGACATGTGGCTTTCTTTGACGGGTCTTGGCTTTGTTATTGTGAATCAAGATTACAATAGGGTTTTTGTGAGGTTGCACTAGAGAATAGAATATGTTTTTGTGGTCGATGAAACACAAGGTTGTCTTTAAGTTAACTATAAGATGTCATATAAAACAAGGTGCTCGGGCACTGTATGTTGTTGGAGGATAGCTAATTTTCAAACTAGTTTTTAAAACCATGTATATGCAAAAATAAGATATTGTAGGACCTTCTGACAGGCACGCAGGTTATGGAGCATCTAGCATAAACTCTAACTCCCTATTTATGATCCTCTTACATAATGTTATATGCAATTCACAGAGCCAATAATGCATTCAAATATGCATTGATAAAGTTTAGAAGGAATGTATAGATGAAATATGCTCACTCAGTAACCAAAAGAGCATTAAGACATGCATACATGTAGTAATGAAATCAGAGCATTTCCTTCTAAACTACCATGTCCAAGGTCAAGGATTCAACGATTCATTGTGAAAGTGGTCATGATTATTGTAAGCTAGTGGAAGAAGGACCCACTTCAGCCATGTACAATGGTGGAGGCAGGTCCCATATCCAGGTGTGTTGTGTCCTATAAGCTCCGTGAGCTCCCATTTGCGTTAAAAATCTATTTATCTTCCTTCTTGATACTTCAAGAATGTGAAGCCGCAACCTAAGATGTGATGCTTGCACATCATTGTTTTAGAAAACGAAGTTAAAACATGACCATGCAATGCCTCAATCATGCTAAAGAGAAATAAAAGAAATAGGCTATGCCACATATGTCAAATAGCAAAGTTACTGTGTCAAACTTGTTGTTAAAAAATGTAGCAAAAAAAAAAAAAGGGCTTATCAGTTACTTTCAAGCTTCTTCCTCGATTCATGACATTCCTTTTTATGGACGAAATGCATCACCCTACAATAATGTACATGCAGGGGCATAAGCATGTTTGCCTTGATATTAGAACCCTAAATCTTTCTCCTTTGCAGGCACTGCAACTTCCTTTTCTTTCTTCAGAAGAGAGTTAGCAGACTGCAAATCCTCCGTAGAAATATTTGACTATAGGTGTACATGCTGCTCTGCCGAGATAATTAGTTGTACCTTAGACAAGACCTTTGACTGCATATCCTCCTGAAAAGGGAGATGGTGTCTAGAAAAGAAAAATGATTATGAAGCCATTGCTTTAGCTGAATAGGATCAGAGAAATCTGAGTCGTCAGACAAAAGAAATGAATCAATTGAAGCAGACATATGCATTCTTCACTTGCTTTGTCTCAATGAGTTTAATAGCGGCCAAAATCTCCCTATCCTAAATACCCAATGTAGGGGCAAGGGAGCAATTTCTTTGTAATTCCTGGTACAAAGCTGTAAGCTGGTATCTAGCTTGTGATACCCTCATACTATCCCACTGTTTGGCGAAAGCCTTAGCAGCTGGCATAGCAGCAACAACTCGAGCCATCCCACCAAAGCGAGCAAATGCTTGGGACCAAGCATTGAGACAACCCAAATTGAAGTCTGCGTCCTGCAAATTTTTAGTCCTCTGTCTCCAAACACAGGACTATTCCTAAGGTACAAACGGGCAGGCCGGGATAAGGATGCAGAAGGCACGTCAACCACGCCCAAGTCAGGTAGCACGCCATCCGGCACGCAGAAGTCAGGAGGCATGCCCAAAGCCGTGAAGAGGAAGAGATGAGACAAAGCTGTTAATGCCACGCTACTGTGGAGAGATTCGCAGCCTTTATGGCTCCGCCCCCCTGAAGTTATAGAGATTATTCGGTTTGTCAGCAGAGATCATGGAGCGGTTAGCCGACTTCCATTATGGGCCCAAGGCCGTTGTACTATATAGAGCAGATGTTTTAGGCTAGAAGGTTAGACGAGTTAGACGAAGTTTTGCTGCTCGCTTGTTTTAGACCTCAGCCTTGGCCGAGATCCCTTTGTATCTCATTTTGTTGCATCAAGAGATTCATATTTGTCATTGTTTCTCTTCTTCCTGTTCTTTTTTTTTTTTTTTTTTTTTTTTTTCAAGTTCTTCATCTTAGTTCTGATGTATAGTTGGCGTGTTGGCTCCTCCAAGTAGAAGCAGATAAACACTCTCCTTCAATTCACACTCCTCTATAATGTACAAGCAGATAAAGAAATATCAACTTAGTTAGCACGTTGGCCACATATAATGGTTGGCAACAAGTAATTTTGAGCTCAAATAACTTAAAGGCATATACACACGAGATGAGGAGTTTTGGAATAGCAAGAACCATGACAAGAAGAGGAGTTTTGGAATAACAAATTAGGGATATATTTGTAAGAGTATTTTCCAAATTTAAATATATAGATTATACAACTAAGGCACTTCACAAATTTTTGTTTTCTAAAATTATACGAACTCCCATGCCTAGTCTTTTCTTGTTCAAGCTCCAAATACTAAACATATCGTGCCAATTGATCTTTCTTTTCGTTCTGCTATTTAAAACGAAAGAATAGAATAGATTTTTTATCGTCCACAGAGACCAATTGGCTATGGGACCTAAACAAAGAGAGCAGCAAGCTGATTACTGTCTGGATCAAAAAACCCTTATCCCGAAGGGTTTTCGAGGGAAAAATTACTTTGGCAGTAATAAGTATGCTGGCATACTGTACAATAATATAGCGCCATTCAATACTGCACCGGCGAACATAGCTAAGTCCATGTATCCATCACCTCTTCAAGATATGAGCCCAGCAAGCCCAGAGAGGTCGTGTTTAATAGCTCATGCAATGGCTGGTGAGGCACAACTAACTGACAAGTCTGAAGTGCATGGCATTCATCCTCAATGTCTCCCTGTTGGCAACATTGACAGATCTTGGTCCTCGTTTGCCTCCCGGGTCCATCACTGTCTCAATGCGGAGATGATGTGGTCATGTTCGAATGGAAGCTATCAGTCTGTGCCCCTTCATAGGTAACATCTTGTTTATTTGAAAGCAAAAGGAAAAAGTAAAAGAGGTCACTTATAATATCCACCCCCAGCCCCCCAAAAAAAATAAGTTTTATATACCTGCTTCATTTTTGTTTTGACAACTTTTTTATATTTTGAAGTTCTTAAATGACAACTTATATTTTGATTGAGTTCTCATTTGACAACAATCTGTTTTTTCAAAGTTCTCATTTAACAACTAATATTTTTCATTGACAACTTTGTGGCAACTTTTTTTGCAAAGAGAACTCCTGGGTTGTCAATCTGAGACACTGGCAGGATCTGGAAAGAAATGATATGCAATTGCTAAATACTCTAGCGGTCATTAGCTGGCGGAGGAAGAGCAATTTGAGATGCTATAAAGCCAGCATTGTGCATAGCGTGCAGATACTCACTTTCAGATACATTGAAGCAATTCGTAGCCATAGCATAGGAATTTGTTATGCAAGATCAAACTGCACTCTGATACCAATTGATACGTTCTCTTGAATTTCACCTATAAAGCCAATGAAACTAAAGAAATCATTCAGTTAGAAGGAAAAGCTCGATCCACCCGACCGGATTCATCGAGAAGTCTTTAACCTGGAGCAAGAAATCTTTGTCCTGCTCAGACCAACAAGCTTGGCTATGGAGAATTGGAAGTAGAAGGGAATTTGGAGAATAGAGCAAGGCTATGGTGGTGAGAATTGGTAATTCGTCCCCCCCCCCCAAATTTTAGGGCTTATATAATCCCTTGAAGGGTCCTCAAACGCAACTTCAGTGTATCCATTGTCTGTTGTGCTGCTTCAATGTCCATTGCCAATGAACATTAGTTTTCAACAACATAATCAAAGCAACTGCAATCTTGGCAAACTTCCAGACAAATATGCGATAATAATTGGCCAATCCCAAGAAACTACGGAATTCAGATACATTCCTAGGCACTGGCCAAGACTGTATTGCCTCCATCTTCTTGGGATCCAGAGCTAAAACATTCGCAGATAGATGTGGCCCAAGTACTCCACTTGTGCTTTCAGAAATTCACACTTTGACATTTTCGCTTACAACTTATGTTGTTTGAGCAGAGTTAGAACAATACACAAATGATCCAAATGCTCATCTAAGGTTTTTCTATACACTAAGATATCGTTCAAAAATACTTCAACAAAAGTATGAAGACATCCTGCAGAAACCTCATTCATTATTCTGGAAAAGATAGCAGGAGCATTTCTTAATCCAAAAGGCATCACCAAGAACTCAAAGTGATCAAACGTGGTCTTGAAGGTAGTCTTATGCACATTCGGCTCCTTCACCTTTATCTGGTGATAGCCACTGCGCAAATCTAACTTAGAAAAGTACTTAGCTCCTATTAATCTATCCATGATCTGATCAATCCTAGGCAGGGAATACCTAGTTAATCGTGATCTTATTCAAGGCACGATAATCAATGCACATCTGCATTGAACCGTCCTTTTCCTTAACTAGAATCACAGGAGCACCATAAGGGGATTTGCTAGGCCTCACAAACCCTTTGGCTAACAACTCATGACCTGCTTCTTCACCTCCTCGTGTTCCAATATGGACAGTCGATATAGATAATATGGTTGCCTAAACTTGGCCCAAGGTATTTCCTCATCGCTTGCAGAATAGTTTGGTTCCCTTTTAACAAACCCATCACACATATGTGTAATTTTAAAAGGCCCTTTGGATTAACCCAAGTTTGATTCTTGGGGGGTCATTATCCATTATATGTTGCTAAATATTTTCTTCTAACCTTCCCAAGGCCCTGAAGGGGCCAAAAAAAATAAAAAACTTTTTTAAACACAAACCATTTCACCCTTACACTTATAATAAAATTCCCCCCCAAAACCCCCTTTGGTTTGGGTGCATATTCACACGAGGGGTGACGTACGGCAGCAAGAGCCCTTTTCATATCCCCTAAAACAGTATTAACACATGCATGAAAATCAATACCTTATGGTATATTGCCGTAAACCTTATTGTATTTTGCAAGTCTCACTATACAGTATAAACAAACTTGTACGTGAAACATAATTCCTTTTTATCTGCACTTGATTTTATGTGAAAACACAAAGAAGCAAGTTTATTCCTAGTTGAAACTTGAAATTGACAATTTAGGAGGTTATACTTACATAGAACATACAATTGAAATGCAACACTTGAGGCCAAGGGCGTTGTGAACATTTCCCCTTTTTGCCATCTCATGTATAGGATAGTCAATCACTACTCAAACTTTTATCTATTCTTCATATTCACTTGTTTTTCCTTTTAGCATCCTCCTCCCTTGTTGATTTTGCCATCATCAGCAAACTGCAACTTACATGCCGAGCAGTGGGAGGTGGGCCTAGGGAGAGCAGGGGAAAAAACACTCGTAGAATCGGGTTTGTGAAACCAGGCGGCAAAGCAATTGGGACCACCTAGCCGCTTCTTATAGGGCAACGATGCGTCAAGTAGAATGTGATGTGGCCACAAATGTCAAGTAGTCGTTAGTCGACTACTATTTCTTCCCTTCATGTGAAGAGATTTGACATTGACATTGTGAGGAGATAGAGTTTGCATCTTTATCTCTGTATAAATAGCATTTTCGGAGAGACTACTTTTCTAATTGTTCTAGATACATGCTTTTCATGCACAAATGCTTGGTACCTATATGAGAGGCACTTGCATTAAACATACGGTTTGTTCTACAAAAATCTAATTCTGAATGGATTCAACAGCAATATGAACATATATGAGAAAAGCCTTCAATTTTTTGCCAGTTAATTCGAAAGCTGCTATTCATTTTGGAGCTTGGTATTCTAGATATATAGATCCTTACATACATAAATAGCTTGGTATATTTCAAGAGGCACTTGCATTCATCATATAAGTGGTTCTACATAAATCTGATTTTGCATAGAGGTCTATCAATTAAGCAACAATATGGACAGGCTGGATGGTGTTAATTGGAAAAAAACTTCGGGGTCTTTCTACCTGCAAGTTGTTTATGCGCGAGTCGTGTATCCGAAAAATTTACTTAAGTCCTTCACCGGATTTGTAACAGTCCCATCTTGGTTTTCAATCATTTATTTGATTGATCGATTGAAAGTCACACCATTTTTTAGATCCTCGGGCCATTTGGCGACAAAGCTAGTATAGCAAAACTTAGATTTCCTTGGAAAACTTGGGGATACTGTTTGTGGTAGTGTGAATTGGGATTAAACCAATTTTTAAGCGAACCGAATGGGTGACACCAATTATGTTAAGTTTCAATGCTTAATTGTGAAAGTACTGCTAACAATTTTGGCAGCATAGAAGAGCCATGTGCATGTATTACACTCATAACTAACATTTGACTTGAGATATATGTGCATGAGCAGCACACCATAGACATCTGAGGATAAATCTATCTTTGAAGATCTTTGAGGACCTATCAAGACCTCTAGAAGACATCAAATATGAAGAACCAAGTGATGACTTTTGGTTGAGCATCTTCTGGGCATTTCAAGGAATGTTTGGTATAAATGAAAGACTCATGAAGATTTGAAGTCAAAACTAGAAGAGCCCTTGTTAAAGTTTGGAAGACCCCTCAAGTTACAATGGTATTTTGGCTATGTCCATGTTTCTTTGGCTAGACCCCATTGTCATGATTCAATCCTTCACACATTCCATTTGCCACTCCTCATAAGCCTTCGCCATGTTCTTAATCCCAAAGTTGGCCAAAACATTTTTCATAGCCAAAATCCCACACACTCCATCATTCCTCACAATTCATTAAAAGAACTAGCAGAAGGGCAGGCTTGGGGTGAAGGATTGGGTGGAAAGGTTTTGCAAGTGACAATTGCTTCCTAATAAAAAGCTATTTCAGTGGTGGCTTCCAAATTAACCATGCACTACAAAGGTTCGCGCAATTGATGCAAGGGAACTTGTACGCGCAATTGAAATCCCTTGCATAGAATGAACAAATGAATTGATTTTATTAACCATGGAGACCAAATGGTACCTTACAAAATGCAATTTTGTAGATGCATGAAAATTACTCTTTTTTATGCCAACAATAAATTGAGTTGATTTGCAGTGGCTAAAGATAACTAACCCCAATGCACTTGATAGGAGAAAAGTATTTTGAAAAAGTTTCTAAACTCTTTTGTTTCTAGCATGAGACTGCAAATATTGGTGACAACATTTTGCTTCAACATTTTTGCTTTGTGGATAGCTTTTGCGACAACTTACGTTCAAATTGATGTTGATGTTCATGTGACCTAATCTCATGGATTTAAGAATCTTGGAGAAACGAGGAAAGACAATTACGTTTGCCACTTAAATTGGCTAGACTTGCCAAATTCACAGAGAATGTTACCCTGGATATTGTTAAACCGCCACACCCGAGGTCACGGGTTCAAACCTGACCAATATCGGTCTAGTAATGGGGACCTTAAAAATTCCATTGCCCCGAGGTCACGGGTTCAAGTATGATCATTTGGTCTTGTGGTAGAGACCTTAAATCTGCCATATGTAATGGATAATCACATGCAAAAGCCGCCCCTAGCATAGAATCGGGATGATCGTGCCTAGGAATGCATTGGCTTCCATGTGGTCTGTAGAATAAAGTGAAGTAGAATGTAATCATGATGTGATGATGAATAGACTGACGTCCTTCAATAAAAAAATTAGTAAGATCATTGTCATGTTAGGCATTTCTCTTGGTGGTTAATATGGTGGCCAAGATATAATCAAATACGAGAAAGCAAGCACACCATACCAGCTTTATCTTTTGGAGTCAGCAACACCACAGTCATCTTAAAGCGTCCAACCTTTGTTAAATTGTCTAGGTATTGAATAGCAAGACCAGCGTCATCACTGCAAGAGAAAATTAGTTGCTATACCCACCTTATTACTCAAATAATAGTGTTGCCAAATGTTCTTACGGGAAAAGTGATCCC